>LQNK01002874.1:293567-365342 GCA_001586405.1 Phoebis sennae | reverse complement strand
CTGAGATCATGTCAACACGCATATTAATTAATAATATGCTTGTTCTTAAAGGAAATAGAATGTAAGGAAGTAAACATTATTACATTGACACCTTAGGCTACATGTATTAAGTAGTAACTCAGCTAATCTTTAAATAAAAATATAAAATAGAGTTTTAAAAGTGCAATCTGACGGAGGACCAAGTAAAACAAAAAATAGAAAGCCCCGAGTTAGGATGCATCTCGAATTCTCATTAATGACTTTAAACTAGATATACACATATATTAAACACAATCCAGGAAATGAATGACCTTTTAATTTGACATTTAAATTCTAAGGAACCGTTGCAACGGGCAGTTTTTTCGACAACAACATTAATTAAATGAAGAAGAGCTCGGTATGCCACGATGTATGTGTATAAAATATTAATGTTTCGCTTTAAGTGACAATAAGTCTATACTTGCAGTCCTTAAGTGCATCAATCAGAAAAATTAAAGGCGGATGACATTCCTATGGCCATATTTGAAGAACACGCGGCTCTGCAACAATGTTGCAACCGGGTCAAGGTACAAACTTGGGGCGATATTTCGTCCTGACAGAATTTTCATTCACGCACACCTTGATATATGTTAAGATTATTTTGTATGAATTATTGTGCTGTGTATCTGAACATGCAATTTATCAAGCCTGTTTTATATTGTTTATAAATCTTGAAATAAAAATTGTCACAATGCATTTTTCTTTAGAACGCACTTGTAAATACCATCAATATATTCGTTTTGAATAACTGCTTGAGACTTAATTTTTAACACTATAAGTTTCACCAACTTTGAGATGTTTGATTACGACGGTAACGATATTTTAACAAGATTTGTGCACGATGAAGTGACCACATTTTGCTTTTTGTTTGCTTTAATTTTTCTATTTGAATGGCCACTATCATAAACCCTTATGGGGTCAATTAAAATAATTTACTTCAGAATACATGCTTGATATAGAAACAATTACACGCATAAAGTCTATTTTGACTATGAATAAATAAATAAATTAGTTGGCTAGTCCTGCATATGACTGCATAAGTAATGAAGAAATTCTGTACTTAAAATGAAAGAAATAATACTTGATTTAATTACCCGTAAAACCTTCAATAGGATTGTAAACTATAAATTTAAGATTTATGTATTCTGCTGACTAAATATAGATTTAGTTCTACAAATATTTCAATATTACCTGTTTCATTAACATAAAAAGCTGCATCGTTCCAGCATCTGTTTTAGTATTATTTACATTCGCTTTTTGGTGATTAAAGGTAGGTAGGTGTACTTTTCGTTCAGTCTCTATAAATATTTTTGCCATTATTTTCCTATTAAAACTTAAGTGACTGCAGCTGTTATTTAAATATTGCCTATGCGTTAGGTAGCTGGTTTTTCTTTCCTGGTTTTGGAATGGAACGTTACCATTTCACAAATAAACAGAAGCAATTTCCATTCTTATCTTTTTTAGCTTCAAGAATTTTTGTGCTCATATATTAAGAGTATTGTATAGAACGCGATTTACTTTTTGCGATTTCTAAAAATAAATACCTTTGGGTATCGATATATAGGTCCGCAACCTAGACCCCCACCGAGACCTAGAACTTCCGATAATAGCTCAATGCATGAAGCCAGCATCTAAGCGCTTCTTCGACAAGACTTAGAACCATACTAATGCCCTAGTAAGTAAAGCTATCAACTACGATGCTAATTCTACCGACAGACCGATAAACCGCCTTGACTCAACCAGTTCCATCTCAACACTCCACAGTAGAGTTACCTACATCGTCTTCGACAGCGAGGAGGTCCCTTGCTCCGCGCATCGCTCATCCGGGTGAGATGCAGGCATGTCGCTAGCCAAGGCGAGCGGTAACGTCCGCGTTTAACAGAGGCCCTTCTGGCTAAATGTAAGAATCACCTCACAAAAGAAGAAACGATATGTAGGTACATGTTTAATCGTCACATATTGAATATTAATAATATAACTCACCAAATATTAACGCTTACTCTTTTAACTTATAACTCATAAAAAAATACCAGTTGACAACAGCTGGCGGAACAAACTTGCACAGTTATGCAGTCGTAAGACTAAGTAGGTGACCACTGTAGGTGGTAACGAAGGCCAAGCTTGCTGGGAAAACTCGATAGCATTCTTTATACCTTAATACTCCAAAATCGATAAAAAGCAAGCTCTTGTAGCGAAATTGGAGATTCCACCAAAAATGTACTCGGCTCTGATTGCTACGAAACAACTTTATATTGCACGACCAGACTTGGAATTTCTTATTTTGTGGATGTATCTCCTAAATCCACTGCTCCATTGGTCATTTAAAAACGATTTTTTTTGTCCAATGCATGTTGTCATGCAAGCCAAAGAAACATGTCTTTCACATGAATATCCAATACCTCGAAGGAAACGTTACCAGCATAGTTTAGTCTTCAAAATTGTTATACACAAGTAGATTGTTAATGAGTTTTTCTCCATTTCCAGAGTGTGTATCTTCTAGTATCTTGGCAGTGACAGCTTTTTGGTTGCGGATAGGTATATTAACTTACAAAAATAGCTTTTTTGCATATTTATCGTTCCTATAACAATAGCCAGTATCAGTACAGTATTAGGATACATAGACAACAAAATGTTAGTAACCGGCCATACCAGTTCCTTCAACTGTCTCCAATGTCGCCTTATTATAAGGGTTCCGAACGTAAATAGTGAAAACCTTAAATTAAAAATTATATTACTTTATTATTTAATTAAATGATATTTATTCATTACACATTATTTTTTCTTATTAATACGTTGCATATTAAAATAGTTGAAAATAAACCTAATCCGGAAAAGGGGCATTCGCGTCAATAATTGATGTATACCTTTGCTACAAGTTATATTTTATTCTACAAGTTGTGTCAAAAGTTTCTTAGAATTTTAAGTCAACATCGTAAATTATTCAACGTCAAACGTAAAACCAAACAGTTTTTCACTTCGCGATTTCATTGTTGATAAACAAATTGTAGAGCATAAAACTAAAGGCAAATTTTATTGTACACTTTTATTTATGAAACAATTTTTCAAATAGTCATGGATTCTCTTTCCCAGATAGATCGCTAAAATTACTGGAATACATAGCGAATCCTGGTTAATATTGAAATTTTAAAGACGCTTGTATGAAAGCGAATAGTGATAATTTATATCTTTCTGGATAACACCCAACCTCTCTTGCATTATTACATTTTTAGTGAAGGAAAATTGAAGATTCGAGGGCGACCTCACCAATAAATTTTTATGTTTGTCCGTCGATGGTCATGTCGTCGCGGTATGTTCTGTTTTGTATGTAACATAACTGATAACTCTGATATTTACCTTTTTGTCTAAATTAGTCGATTCCTAAAAATACCAACAACATATAGCGCCAGGTAAGTTAAACGGGACGCCCAGTTATTATCAAAAAATTAGTTAATTTTGTTTTAACTTTAATGTAATAATATTTCAATTTTATTCGAATAGATAAAACTAAATAATTCGAACCCTTGTATTATTAAAAATCGCGCTTGACCGAACTTACTTTTTATAACTTCCAGTTGAATGTTGAATGTCAACAGTCATCAAACTTCAAAGTCGAGCCGTTTATACATTGTAACCGAGCGTTTTATACCATTATTATTAATTTGTACTTGTTGCTAAGCCGGTCTACGTCACGCAAAACGTCTTAGAAACGTATACGTTTTCGTAGACGTGTTTCAAAGCGCTATCGGAATAAGCGAATTCGGAAGATTGTATTTACATGCTCTTTGTACTTAAAAAAATTGTTCCCTTTGTGATTTATTCTAGGGCGACAAAAATGTTTAATTGTAAGATTTCTCGGTATACATTGCTATAAATTGAAGATAAGGTAAGATTAAAGCACCATTAGCAAGCTGCGTTGCGTTGCGTTGTCGGGTGGATCAACGCACTGTATGCCCCATCTGCCTTGCGACGAAACTTCGAAACGAAATAATCGTACAAAAGCAGTCGGAGTTCCGACGGCATCGGCACAGCGCTTTCCTCCACTTTCCTACCGCTTCGTCTCTGACTCGTTACCGTAACGATATGTCAGTTCCATACATTTATTAAGCTATTCTATTAGCGTTTCTGCCACTTGTCTAAGCCCCAAGACAAGAAAACTCTCTGACAAGAGACGAAGCGGACGACAAACATGTCTATCCTCTAAATCGTGGCGTCGACGTAGCGCATCAATTCAATCTCTATTTTTTACTTACTTACTCCTTTGGCGCAGGGACCCAAAGTGAGTCTCAGCCTCCGACACAAGAGCCCTCCATTCTTCTCTGTTCTGTGCTGCCACTTAATTTTCATAAATTTTTATTTTTTACTACTATTGAATTAATTTCGAGTCTACGGAACATTTACTACATAAAATCATATAACTCAACACCATTCAATTATACATTTTAACATGGGCATAAACAAATGTTTTCTTAATATATAATAAATTTTATTAGCCCATCTTTAATCATTTCAGACTTCACACAACTCAAGACGGTATTTTAGTGTACTATTCATATAACTATAATAGTATAAGCTATATGTTTGTATATGTATTTATATATTATATTTTATATTTTACCTCATCCGTAGTCACTTATTGTACATTCTCTTAATATCGTCACAATTATAGTTGAATACAAATATTTTCACCTGTTACTTATTTCAATAACCGAATTACATATCCCCACTTTTTCTATCTCGTAGTAAGTTCCTTACAAAATGGACTTCAAGTTCATGCCCCCGTGTCATGAGCGCGTTATGACAAATTGCCTTACATTTGTATGTTTACATTAGCAACACGCGCGCGTGACCACCGCGTCAAGTATTTGTTAAACAACCCCGGGAACTGAACAACTGGAGTAGAAAGCCAGCACCACACTAAGAACTTAATAAATTTGATTTTTTGTCAACAAAAGGCCACTTGAGTATAGAAACATAAGTCAAACTAGTTCTTTCAAAATTTTAAGTTTATTTTCCATCTATTTTTGCCACAAGTCTTAATTTTATTACACCTCTAATAGGAATCTAGATCTAGGTAGTTGTAACATAACTTTTACTTCAAATTCAGCATGCCGTGGTTGTTAGTTGTTTATGAAGAATTGCATTACATTTGTATGTGTAGATACATTACCAACACGCGTGCGTGACCGCCGCGTGAAGGATTTGTAAAACAACCCCGGGAACTGAACAACTGGATTAAAAAAATTGTGTCACACTTATAGTGACCTTATAATATTTTATTTCATTTGAAATTTTCTTTATCAGAAAATAGATATAGGGGGATGAAGATGGATATTCAATTTGAATACGTGTCTATTTTCTAAATTGTCTTAATCACTAGTTTCAAATTTAATCAAAATTGATGGCGATCACAGATAAAAAGTTGTTACCTTTATGGTCTACTTATTGCGCACATTGGGTGACAATTATCTGCCCTAGTGATATTTTATGCCAACGTAGCGTAGGTACTCAATAACTTATCGCAATAATTCGGATTCAATTCTAAGAGATATTTTACAAATTATATCTATACATATAATAAAATCGTAGACTAGCCGTGTCTGTACATTTAATATTTCAAGAAAAAATTAGTGTTTCGTGTTTCATTTATGATTCTAAACTCAAAACAATGATTTTTAGAATTTTTGTCTGTTTGTCGGTTTGTCTGTTTGTCTGTATGTCGGGCGTTTGTACGCAGTGAACTACGAAACGGCTTAACCGATTTAAATACAGTTTTCGATTATGTATTACAGGTAGCGCCCCGGAGGTTTTAGTGTTTGTTTCATTAAAATCGGTTAACAAATAAAAAAGATATAAGGGTTCAAAGTGATCCATCAAAACACATCATCAATGCGCGTAGGTACATTAAATTTAATCTTTTAAGTGTTATTTAAAGCACTTTTTATTGATAAATGTAGCCTTCTCTTGATCTCGAAAGAAGATTACGATCATGGCGGTTAATTACAACAAAAACTTACCAACATGCAGAAGATATAATTTGCGTCCATAAGCAAATATGTGTTAAATCCATCGAAACATCAACTCTTTTATTCTGAGAATACACGACAGATTTCCAAAATGTCAATATTTTGCAAAAAAATTAAAATAGAATTATTAGAATTATATAAAACTAAACAGTGACAGTTTTGTTATATTTAATGTAGGATATACTTCGAACTTAAACCTTTTACTAGATATATTTTTACAAACGTACGTTTCTAAATCTTAAAAATTGTCATACCATCTCTACTTCGAAAATTCACAAAGTAAGTACAGAAATTTGTAGTCCACGCGGGCGAAGCCGCGGGCGGAAAGCTAGTATGTAATATAATTTTTATAACAAAAATTAATTATTATAAATATTAGTACGGAAGCAATTCGTAAACATACCAACTTTGTTCTTTTAAGTATTTCAAGTCAAAGTCGTAGTGTGCCACTGCTCTAACGTTACACTGAAATAATTTCTCGGTGATTTATATCATGTTTGCTAATATGCATCCGGATTGATTACCGCCGCTATTTTATTTTAACTTTTACGTTGGAACTAAATATAACGTCATAAGGGTACTTTTTTCACATTTCTGCATCTTGGATTATTATTATATTAACTTAAACTATTTCCTTTTTCGGTTTTTACTGGTATATGTAGTTATTGTCCTCTTACGATACAAAATACAAAAACTTATAAAATATGAATTAACACATTTACTCCATTCTTGTGAGAATTGACAAAGCATTCCTATACAATGTAAAATCATTCAAAACCTGTTAACAAAATTACTTAAAAGTCATTAATTCCAGGCACATCGCATGTGGTGACACTCATAAAACCACGGTCATTAATTTTTGACAAGGGCCACCAAAAGCGCCGACATAATAAACTTAAAAATTTACAATAATTTTATTCATGTTATTGTATCACGGTAGCCGTCACTGAGGAATATTAATTGGTGACGAAATTTTTTAAGTATTTCTTTGAGGGATTTTTAAAGTAATTCATATTATTAATTATTATACAAATTTGTACAGTTTTTAATCACACATGACGCCAATAATAATTACTAGAACTAGAACATCCAAGAGCTACTTCATATACAAGATTAAAAATAGATTTATTTTTTTATATATATTAAAAAAATAATTACTAATTTCATTTAATGAGATTTTTTTTGAGAAACATAATTATTAATCCGATTTAAAGAGAAATAAAATGTCTCAACTTGACATTATGAACAATAAGACTATCCGCCAATATTGAAACTAAAATAATCCATTTTTTAATATTAAATCCTAACAAGTATTTTATAATTGCAAATTATTACATATTCTTGGATTGTGATAAAAAATTAAAGCTTTATTCCAGGCTCCACCTTCCAACTACATATAAATTACGCTGTTAAAAAAATTAATATATTAATCGATGACAAAAACTCATTGCCTTCGCTTCAAACCGGCTTTATATTAGGAAAGTGCCAAAAATGTACATCTTCAAAAAATCTCTTATAATGACCTCCTTAGAAGGCGAACCTCGACACCTCTCGTGTTGCGACGCTTTGCCCACACTTTCCATCTAAAGAAAGTGTTTCGCCATGTAAGATCAATCAAAAATTAAAATATTTCTGTATCTAAAACATTAACCGCTCCATAATTAAATGGTAATGAATAAAAAAATACATAATATATCCCTCATCAGCGCGCTGATCGCTCTTTATGTAATCACGAGATGTTCCTTGACAGATAAACAAAAAAGTTCGCCCGCGGTGACTGACCACGCATATTGCTAATACACCTCCCTTGTGTATGTTTTACGACGCGTACGCATAATATAAATATCTTAATAAACCTTCAAGATTTTTACTTGATTGACGTTTAGGTTTCGAAGAATAACCAATGTTTCATACAAATACACTATAATAAGACTTCCACAACGAGCATACAACATCAACTATTATTGGAAGATCCATTTTAAATTTATTGCTTTAAATCAAACATCCATACAATGATATCAATAATCTGATTCGATGTCAAGAACCTTCATACGAGTCGTGGATACTGAGCGTCCCAAGTATGTCGCTAATCATAAGTAAAGGGCCGACTCTTTCGCCTCCTTGAGATAAAAAATAACTCTCATACGACAATATAACAAGTTGCCGAGCAACTGAATTTTACTAGCTGAGAGAACCACTCATTATTGCTACGAGGTATCTACAATTTATAAATCAATTTACTTGAAATTTTAGTTGCATTTAATGAGACTTGCGAATGCGTGCAACTATTTTCTTTGACAATCAATAACCGCCCCGTTTTTGTCGTCAGATACGGCATTTCCACCCCAATCATAATAAAAAGGTGTAAATAATGGCTCTGAATTATTTAAAACTGGTTGTGCCACCCAACGCGATAATTTCCCTTATTAAAAGTGTAACCACATGAAATATTGCATGTTTTTGTTCATCGGTCGTAAACATAAGAGTTATAACTTTATCTCATGTTGAGAGTTAGGAGTCTTCGTCCATGCAGCTGCGAGTTACTTGTTTGACTGAGTTGTTTACAATATTGGCGATTTATTTTTAGAAGGGTTTCTGTATCTGGCACATCTGACCATTAATCGTGACAATTGCGTTGAAATACACAGTCATTGCTGATGGATGAGCATTTATAGTAGAATTTAGATATACGGTGGGATACTAATTAGACTGTACCACCTGTAATCCATGTACTTATGCAATAAACATGCTGTAATAGGATTTATTTATTCGCCTATAAGGAGTAATAACAGAAGTTGTTACACGATACGCCAATTAGGTGTAAGTAATAAAGTAAAAGATTTAAGACGATCAAAACTTCACAAGAAACAGCATGAAGGGTATAAGGCAGTACTAATTAAGGCGATACTACGAATCGTATATTCTGGAGACAATAATAATTGATCTCCGCTTAACGATACGCCGCAAAAAGTAATCAATGAGTGCAATCGTGTTTGTATTCGCGTCGACTAGTTCGGATCGTCATGTGAACAATTCTTTAATGTACCAATATCGGGACTTTACTAATATGGATAATTCGATATGTAATGCATCAGACATAAGTATATGCTACGTGTCTTGGGTCTCTGAGTTAAGATAATAGTCTAGTTTATAAACTTGATGTTTTTGAGTTTTCTTCGTACATTTGGAACACCAAATGTACCAAGAAAACTCAAAAACATCAAGTTCCAAATTTCCAAATGTACCAAGAAAACTCAAAAACTCAATTGACAAATTACAATCGTTTTTATTTAGTACGCAGTGTTCTGCGCACTAAATAAAAACGATCGTAATTTGTCAATAGACCAAGGAAGCATTGTCAATTATTATCATAAATTACTTCTATAAACAAATGTATTTATACTTAGGTATTTCTTTTTTTATATTAATATCATACTGGAATTAGCGCATGTATAAGTAGTACAACATTTTAATTTCCTTATAAAAAAAACTAACGACACAAATATGGTCGTCTTTATTTAGTATTTGATATAAATAATTAATTAAGCACCATAATAATAACTATTTTATTATATTTATAAAAAGAGCTCTATTTATAAATGTATCAAAACCACTAAACGGCTAGCCGCACAACAAAGTACGTATTGTCGATAATATTACGTGTGGCGAGCCTTTGACAACGCCTGGCTAAAGATTTAGCAAACTATTGGTTTTATTAAAAACGTGTCTACGTGTAATTGGCACAGAATCGAATACGCAACACAATGTATAAAGAAAAAAAGAAAATATTTGCATAATTACGTTAAGTGTTTTTATATGCAAATCGCATTATTCAGTTTTTTGCTAATTTAGTTAGTTAACACTTGGATTTACTTCACTGCATTATTATGTAACGATATATTTTAAGTAAAATTCTCCTTTTCGATTTTATCATTTATCAGCATTAAGTGATGAGATTTTAAAGAGTCCACCAAAGCATTATTAGTTTATTAGGTGTTTTTAGGCTTTTTATTACTTACTACAGTATTTTTAAATGTAACTTACTCTTCCTTGCGGCTTTGCTCTTGTAGCATAATAGCTAATCCAACAACATCCTTCCTCAATGAATGGTCTAACTCTTTTACAGCTCCAGTCTACTGGGATAAACTTGTTTAAAAAACAAACATATAGAATAGAATTATGATTATTTAAATCCACATAAGTATGCCAAAAAGTATCACCAATATTCCATTATTCGTCACCTCTTGGTTATACGGCGATACACTTAATTATAAACTATTAAATCATACTATAACACTTACAAAAAGCTCTATTTCCTGTACTCAATAGGCCTCTATGAAGGTAATTTTTTTGTAAGAAAAGCAATTAAACATTTACGAGTGTCCCACTACGCAGCTGTCACTCCACATTGAAACACTGTAGCTTTATGACGTCTCGTATTAATACGTCATTTACCTGTAAACTAAGGAACGAATACATTCTATTTCTTACGTTATATTTTGAATACGTAATTTACCTAAGACACGTGTACATTTTATTTAAATTGTATTCGCACACAACTTATGTAAATAATAAATGTTTTATTAAGTGCGTAATGATAACGAAATGTCGCAAACTTTCATATTTCATATCATTTCTTCGTTATACGGCGATGGAATAAATAACTAAGTTGTTAAATTATGAAAACTTACTAAACTCAACTGCAATTACAAATTCCTTACTTAATAGTCAATTGGTATTTTTATGGAAAGCAAAAATAATTAAATTGATATATCCTACGTGTCGTAATAATTTCAATGTTCCTTTTCGCAGCAGTCTTTCCACATACAAACACATAAGATTATGACGTCTCGTAATAATAAGTGATTTAAGTAAATATTACTAAGTACGAAAAATTTGTTCAAAACTTTGGAAAAGAGAGTAAAGGCAACCGATTTTTACGTTTAAATAAAACGGGGAGTCCATAGAAGGAATTTATGACATGATAGTATGGAGAGGACTGAGGTGGCGAGCTATAGGTGTACCTGACCTAAACTTACATGTGAACAAATTTGTAGACACACGTGCCGCTACCAATATGTTATTATTATGAAAAAATCTCTTATTGCAACAATTTGTGTTAGAAAATATAGTTTTGTTATTCTAAGGGAAAATAATGTCAAAATTATATTTTTAAAAACATGTTATAGGGCTGGATATTGTTACACTTTATAAAGATAGCACAACATTAACAGAAAATTGGATTGAAAATCCAAGGCGGGAATTTTTTCTGAATCATAAAAAAATTCGTTGGATTTTGTGACTTTTTTGATGGCCTGCCAAAAAGCCCTGCTATGTCTTGATTAATTGAATTTAAATTTTACTATTACTTTAAAGGAGTAATTAGTAATTACACAATATTTAAATTTAGTCTTTAATTTAAAATATTGAAACTGTGTGCATGCTTCTTAAAAGCAAACGAGTACCTAGTATCGACATGGGTGTTAAGTCTCCATTAAAGCACCTATAAAATAACAACAATATGTTCTTTCAGGCCATTAGTTTCGGATCACCAAGAGTTATAACGATACGGCTTTGGATGCTGACGGATGTATTTACGATGTACTTGTAACATAAAAGATTAACTAATTCCTAAGTATGGGACTACAAAGCAACAACTAATTTTGAATTATTTCGTTCGTCTTTGAATTAATTCGGATGAAGTTCAGGCAACGTTTAATTCCGTTTGAATAGTTGGCCATCCGTTTACCTATTATTACAAGTTTAATATACTAGTGGCTCGCCCCGAGATAGATCTCGCGTTGTAAATATATATAAATCAAGACCTTTCATTTGATACGAAATGCAGCTATATTCATATAAAAATAACCTATTTCACCCCGCTTCTCATCACTGCACACAAATTTTTGTACTCAAGATTTATTTTTTATCTATACTATTTAGTATTTACGTGCAATTCAAATTTTATCAAGATTTGATTAACCATACTCCAGATATCCTCAAACAAACATTCACGTATTTGACCCCCCTAATTTCGTAACCCTAAAGCCCATCCGTCTAAATGTTCGGATATCAAATTTAATGAAGATCAGATAAACAGTACTCAAGTTAGTATCGGACAAAGTTTTTCAAAACACATAAAGCTAAGACTTCGTTAAAGGCTAACTGTCAACTAATTTCAACTTATTGGTTGTGACAAAAGCACCGTTCCTTTCCGCAGAGGCACGTTTTGAAATAAACGCGTTATTGAATGGAAGGAGAGATATACCTCATGATAAGGAAATAAATTGCAGGAGCCAGGTACCGCATTTCATTGCTTCTGCTTAATTTAAAGTAGGAGTTAAGCTCATCCACGCCGGAGATCGACTGCCACTATAATATTATTTACAATATTATTCATTTTATAGCATAATAACGCTCAACCCACAATAACACTCAACGTTTGGCTAGATCAGTAAAAATAATCGGCAGTAAAGCGCTTGAAAGCGCTGTTAAGCGATATACCGCTGACCGGCCAGCACAAATTGCTTGAAACTTCGCACATATTGTGCAGATAAAATGTTACGGCGTGTTTGTTATCTTTTTATTATTAGCTTCTGTTTAAGGGAAGTGGCGAGAAGGTATTTTTGTGTGTCATCGTAAAAATACCGCGCGCATGAACGTGATACATTTTTAATTTGAAAATAATGCAAATGAATCACTTTGTTTCGATATGATAACTTAGTAACTTTAACATTGAAATATGTTTTTATATTTTGCTCTATTGTAATCAAAGTAATAGTTTGATGAGTCGTTTCAATGTGGCTTCTTATAATATATGTCTAAGATTCTAGAGGGTAATAAATGGTAAAAAATGTTTAACAAGTGACTACATCATAAGAAAAACACCGTCCAAAGACATACCTGGCTAAAGTATATATTTTAGACTTTATGATGATGAATAACAATAATTATTCACGAAAAGTAATATATACTCTAGCAGGTAATGCAACTATACGCACTATCTTAACATGTTTTAAGTCTTCCTCAAAGAAATTTGAACTCAATATTTTTAATAGATTACCAATGAAATTGATAAATCTATTTAAACGATCAGTATAGTCAAGAAATGTTATTGCCAAGTTTTTACAATATCATAATTGTTAACCCGAAATAATTCTCTCTCCTGTTTAAGATATTACATTTATTGGAATAGCTACAAATTAGGATTAAGACCGCACATTTAATGTGCAAGTTATAAAGTTGTATACGGAATCGAGTCAATTGTCGTAAATTAGGGTATTATATGCTAGTCGCTACACTGACTATCCTAATGCAAAACAGACATATTTAGCATAATCTGCTTAGTACCACTAATAAAATTAATATCTCATTTGATTTAGGACAGTTTCGCGTGCGTTTCAAAAAGTAGTCAAACATTAACTGGAAAGCGCAGAACTTTAACTTTCCGACAATAATATTTAAAGTTTAATATTTCCCCGTATATTGAGTTATAATAAAGCTGATTTCCTACGAAACATTCGCATGGAGGCAGTAAGTAATAAAAGTAAGTGGATGCGGCGTTTACGAGCACATTTTACGAGACTTCACATAACTCGCTTCTACGCTCCATGATTAAAGCGAGATATGGACCGATATAATAACGCTTGATTAAATTTTAAGCCTTGATTATGCAAACTCGTAATTTATATTAACTGACATTGATTTCGCGGGTGTAAATCGTTCGTTATCCGCTGGATAAACTGAGATATCGACGAGGCCGTGAGGCAATGAGTGTAAACTAGGAGAGACAAGATTTAGCACCGACTCACTGATGATGTAGATTCTTTGTCTATGCGCTGGATCTCTCTACCTCATTAATCTTGAATTGAATCCGTTATTTTGATACCAAGTAACAAACAAAATCGTCATTTTATTTTTTATACTGACAAAAGTGTTGATTATTAGTTCCGAAAGATGCCAAATAATAATAATTTACAGGCAAGTCATGCAGTCTGATAATATTTTTGTCCGATGCATTCTGATTTGGAACCAATCCAGTCCGTCTCAAAAGATGATGTCATAATTCGGCTTTCCTGGTTGACATACATTTGTATTTTATCAGGGATGGACTCACGTGCCAATTTTGTCATAAAAGTGCCCAACAGCATAGCGATAGGTTATTTTGCCTCGTAAATTTTAATGAGTACAAATGAAGCCGTATTGGTTCTCGGAAACGTCGGCTGCCTTTGTCCATTAGTTTTGTGTAATGCGATTGAATTAAACAATAATTGATTTTGAATTATGAAGTTGAAACCGGGCGCTAAATCAATTTGATGAAACAAAAATTATGATTGTTTTAAGTATGTGTATGTTTCTTGTTACAGTTTTTATGGTTTATATTAATGATTTAAATATCTTGAACAGAAAGGAACCCTTTAAACTTAGACTTTTCGATTTCAAAAATAAATTTAAAATAAAACTTGTAAGAACTTTTAAAAAGAAAACTTCAATTTTTTAACAGTGAACTCAAAATAAATCAAATTCAGGAACAGAAGTATATTTGGCCTAAACTTATCACTTGACGACAAACGACCAAAAAACGGAGCCGCGACGGCGCTTAAGTTTTTACAATCTTTTTGGAGGGCTACAAATTTGACCCTCTTCCACATCGTTAACCTAACAACTTGTTTGGTTCACTTATCAAATTTCACTACAATTTTGGTGCGCGTCTTGCATTTTTTCTGTATTTGTTATAGACTGTTTAAAAGGTGGTAAAATATATTTTATCACATTATAGTTTATTGTTTAAGCTAAAAGGCATAAATAAATATTAATGAAAATATTTTTACGTCAAAACAATTCTTCATACTTCATGTATCTACTTATTTTTGACTTTGCGCCTTGATCTTATAAGATATTTCTACTACATAATATTGAAAATCTGCTTATAGCAACGGAATATGCATTCATTACTATACGATATTCATCCATAAAATCAAACCTAACTTTTTTTTCTTTAAATAAAAAATAGCTAATTATATTAAGTTTTCTCGTAAGGTGGGCGACTCACTGCGACATTACAAAGTCAGCAAGTTTGCGCCCCTTCCAGTCTAAATCTGGGCCACTCCGACGCCTCTCCACTACTTGACACTCTCTTAACGCGAAATGTACTCGAAAAAACACTCTGGTTTGATATGGGCTTTATCTTAAATTATAAAATGAAATGTTTTACGTAAAGCATAATATACGTACCATTAAACATATCAGTTAATTGTTCGCAACTAACAAATATAAGTGACAAGAACAATAAAAATGACCAATGCATGATATTGTAAAGATATTAATAAAAACAATACAGAATTGTCACTTCCGTCAAGTCTCCAAAAGTAAGAAGTTCTATTCGTGATGTATTTAGGTAGTATTGTAAAAAATATTTGGTATTTTTATGGGAGTAAGTAGGTAATCTTTTTACTCTTTACTTATTCTACACTTTTTTCATTTCGTATACATTATATATCTACTTATTACGTGCCTTTACCCCAATTATTCAATTTAAAACAACACAAATACCTTCAACATTATATAAATATCGAAATTCAAATGATATCACAGTAACCCGTAACATTTAGTAACATTCTCGTGTTATGTTGACAATATATCTCAAACCGTTAGCAGTAATGTAAATTACAGCGAGATATTATTAAACACAAGTTGGCGGTATTTTAGAAACATCGACTATAATTACTAATAGGACAATCGAGGAAAATTGTGGAAACACACTTTTGTTATTGCACCAACTCTCCCATACTTGGACAAAGCTGATGTATTGCTAATACACATATAATAAAACCATTTCTATACATTCAATATTTTTTAAAATGTCATATTAGTACCCGATATGTGGTAATTTTAAATGTATTGCTCCTACCGACAGATGCAAAAAAAGTAAAGTGTGTAATAAGAAAGATTTGAGTCCGTTCGATTCCCGGTTGTGGCAAGTATTTTCGGCAATCCTTGAATGCAATTACCTTTCTATTCGAAAATAAGGTAATGTTTTCTTTGTGTAAAATTTTCTATCTACAGTATCGAGAGTATTTCTCTGACATTACAAAATTCCACCCTATATAGGTATATGTGTTTGTTACCTCTTCATCAACTCAACTATTCTTATAGAAATGTTGTATACCTAAAGTTAGGAATACGCACAAGGACAAAGGCTACCTTTGGTCTCGCAAAAACGTACTAATTCCCTGAGATTTACGTGGGAAATTCACGCGGGTTAAGCTACGGGTATAAGAATTATAAGTCCCAAAACAATGGTTATTATGTTTATGGCTGTTTGTATATCCTTTAATGATGTAAATCCTTCGGACGAATTTTTAAATTGTATACGGTGATAGATACAATAACGTCAAAAACAACAACGTTAGACTAAATTTTAATAAAAATGAATAACACTCCATACATGTGACTGAAGGATCAAAAAACAACTAATACATAAGACATCGTTAATCGTCTTTACAAATAGAAGTTTCTAAAAGATCGATTTTTTTTCGAAAAAATGTCACTTTACTTCGTCTTGAAAGTGAATTATAAAATGTGAATAAAAGTTGTCTTCTATGCGAGCCAAGCCACGGGCAGAAAGCTTGTTTCAAATGAACATTTTATATGTCTTGTTAATTGCGTATTCGTAATTTATTATCCATTAATGTTAATCAGAGTTGGTTGTATAAAAGAATCGTTTTTACACGAGTATGTGCTAAATGCATTAAATATTTATTGCTTGTGTCATTAATAGTAGAATGTACTTGTAAAAATTACGTCCACGAAAAAATACAAATTTCCGGTATATATATTTTTGGCATAACGATTTTTGATATACAACTATAGAACATTTTTGATCGTTTCATCTCAAAAAATTCCATTATTCCTAGCTTTATGTCTTCAAATAAAATAGGTCTCGTTTCATTGAATCCCGCAGTAATTCGCGGTAACTCGTAAAGCGGACGCTAAAAACTTTCTCACTCGACGTCTGTACACAAAGGAACTCGTAAATTCTCCTCGTGTCACTTTTTATGGCATTTTCGAATAATTCCAATAGCTTTGCGGTTCTAAATCATATTCCTTATAACCATAAAACTTAAATTTTCATAAGTTTAAATAATAATTTTGTTATCCTCATAATTTATTATAATTATAACGCGAATTCTTATTAGTCACTTTGTAGAGTCGTTTTGCTTAATTTTTAAAATGATTCTTTATATTCAGAATCTCAGAATTAATGACGTTACGCGGACAACTTAACATATAAGTTATTGAACATAACAAAATGTTTTAATTATAGCATTTCGTAAATATTCAAACCTATTTTGACTCTTCTTCGATTTGAAATTAATTTTTTGAATTAAATCAATACAAATAGTGTTTTAAATAATTGTTCATCATTTTACCACACTTTTATTTCCTGTACTGAACTCCAGCTTTTTTCCAATAAACTTACATGTTCAAATGGAAAGTATTTTAACAACATTATTCTATAATAATGAATGCTTCATTGAAAAAGAAACATGATCCGTTAGTGTTTTGGATTTATATTACATTCAACCTAATTAATTCGGAATTCCTTAAAGGGTGATAATATGTCAATTCGAATTACTGCACAAATAACTTAAGTGTAATTTTATGCAAAGAATTGTAATTCAAAATGGCCTCATACCTAATTAAAATGGACAGCTCATGCAGGTATTTATTGATTTATTTCATAAAACAAACGTAGAGTTGCTGGCCACCGTCAAACCCGCTTTTAAATATTTAATGATACATTTACGAGAAAAACAATCAGAACTGGCTTCTTAATCGTTATCAACTTCATTTAAGGCACAAATGATATCACAATAAGGGTAAGAAATGCATGTTTTGAAAGGGAAGGAGGGTTACAATGACCTGTAAATTGTTAAACTTTTCTTCCTTCTAGGATAAACGATTCTTTTTAAAACCGCTACAGAGTAAAGGTATATGAATCGTGCATTGTTATTGTTACAGGATATGACATTTCGATAAAAACCCAACAGTTATCAATTATTTAAATTACGTGCATGAATTTTTTTTCTGGAACCGTTGATATCCCGTCAAATATGCGTACAAGAAGTACACACTAATACAACACAAGCAAGGCACGCATAGCAACATTGTTGCACTGTCATTGTTTTTTTCAGCCTGCAATTACACAACCAAACTACCGACACGGTACGTTGGCCTAGTGACCGATATAGAATGAAGTTGTAAATAGATTCGATTCAATCTGTATCGAAGGAACGATCTTTATATCGCACACATTAACCACCGTTTGTAATCCGAACAGTTCGCTAATAAAACTGCATCTTTTTATATACTTGTAACGAAATTCAGAACAGGCAGATTTCAATTGAAACATTATTGTTTTTGTTACATACACTTGCATAATTTAAAGGTTCAATCAATGTTAATGATTGTTGAAATTCGCCGGACTATCTTATTATCATTTTGTGTGGATGAAATTCGTCCTAATTCATACATCATTACTGCCATATTTGGACGGTTAAAAAGGATGTAGTAATTTTAAAAATACATTTACCTACAAATAAACACATAAACTTTCGATGTCATTTTAATTATTAATGAAACTTAATGGAGAAAAAGAATATTTTATTCATTATAGTCACTTATTAATGTATTGTAGGCACACAATTGCAAGAGTCGACGAGGCCTTAAAAGTCCTATAAATTATATTTAACTCGATGTTTTAAGCAATAATAATTCATGATGTAAGTCGGTCGAGAAAGCACACCTGCTCGGAGGCTGCCTCGAGTGAACTCTTCACTCTTGCCCTGCTGCCTTTTAATGAGAAAATAGCCTTTTTCTAAACGAGGTCGCTGTAAATTCTATGATTATACATCTATTTCAAAGTCTGCAATTGTATTTACTTACATGAATCACATTCTGTAGTCAGTATTAATTTAGATTTTTGAAGGAATTAAAAAGGCGTTGTGTCTATATTTATATATTTAATGTTGTTAATTAAAATAAGTGTTTATTGAACATATTTAAAAATAAAACAGCGAATTTTTATACAACGAATTGATGCGATCCACAACATAAAAATGGGTTTTTAATGTTGAATGAGAAAATTGTATCCTTTTTAAGCGACTTTCAAAAAAGGGAAGATTCTCACTTCAACCGTATTTTTTTAGGTATGTTATCCGACCGATTTGATATTTTTTAGGCATTCGAAAGAATAGTTTTAGTGTAGTCCCATAGTACAAGTCTAATCCATCCATGTGAAGGATATTCCAGGGAACTCCTCGAAAATCAATAGAATAAGCTCTGCGGTTGAGGATTAATGATGCATATACCCATTAAACTCTAACTCAGAGATTTGAATTTTTTGAACTGTGACCAGCTATGGTGTGATAATCCTTCACAGTTCACTGAAAATGTAAAAAGAATAACTTTTTTTCAAAAAAAAGATCCGACTTCCTCATACTAAAAAGTAGAAAATAACATTCGGTGCCTTTATGTTTTTTCACTTTAACAAGATTTGTGCCGACTTTGTATAGATTTCAACAAAAATAAAATACATAAAAGTTATTTTCTACTTCTTATTAATACATTCAAAGCAATCGCTACAAAAGTCTTGATAGCTTTAGGTGATGACAGTGGTAAAGGAAAGGTTTTATGAAGGAAGGACAGGAATTTTGCAAAAAAAGATAGGCTTCCCGTTCCACCACCTACCGCACGAAACACAGTCCAATACAATACTATTAAAGCTTCACGACGATTCCAACAATCCAACTCTTAATTTATGAAATATGTTTAATAATGATTAATATGAACATGTGTCATTCCAGGCGGTGCTCCCCCCCACCGAGCCTCCGTCGGCTTCGGCGTCGGAGATCGCCAGCGAGTAGTCGCTACCAGTGGGCCGGCCGGACTACCCAACCATAGTGTTAGATCTGTATACACGTGTATATACGAGTGTTCGCGACACGAAATGTACCTTACTTTAATTTAATAACATTGTATTGTTTATTTTTAAGTTTTATTCATTACAAACGTATCGATATACAAAACCCATAGATCTTAGCTTTCGATTCGAAATCGTTGGCAACTTGTAATCTGTTCCAGTCATAATCTGTGGTGAACGACACCGCGGAACGTCTATGGGCAGACTTCTGTTGTTTTTGTATATCCATACTATTAGCTATGAAAGCCTCTGTTAATTGCGGTAATCGTGGAATAATCAAAGCGTGCCGCCCTAAAGTAGGGTTGTGCAATAATCACGCAGGCGTCGGGCGGAGCGACGGAAGATACCGCCCAAGATAGCTATAACACGGCGGTTAAGCTATTCGCAGCGGCGGCTGTAGGCGCACGGCGTCGCAGGAGCGAGTCTGGTCGACGAACCCCTGCGTGGTCCTACCATAATTCCCAGTGAACCCTAAATTAAATCTTCCTTCCAATTTAGGCGGTATTTATCTGTGATTTAATGTTAATTGGTTTCGATGTTACGCTGCTCATTTCAATTATTTGTTACTTTAAAATGTTTCGAACGTAAGTTTAGGATAGTTATATGGTTATGAATTTTCGAATATACAATTTTATCATGTCCACGAAATATTGATTGTAACTTTTTTCTGAGTCCATCGTATCCTTCCATGTCCGACTTCGTTTTCCGTCACGAATCCGTCAAAAATGTTTATAAATGTTGTTATTGTAATCGATTTTGGATGATCTCAAAAATTTTGTGTAAAAATTATATTTAATACATGATTTCCCTTATTCCGAATTTTACACAAGGTTGCTAGTCAATATTTTAATGGTCGCCATCGTCATAGCCAGTGCCCAGAACAAGTATATTAAAACATAGTTAAGGTTATTTACATAGTTAACGATGATATTTTAGCTTGGTTAATTAAAAATTATTTAGCTTTTTCTTATACAAGCACATATTAGTAAAGTACCGAAGGTATCTCTTTTGACAACCATTATTTAATTCTGTGAAGTTGCAAAGTCATTACCTTTTCTAATATAATTAATAATACGCTCATGACATGTAAGTTTCAATCTTCACAATACTTTATTTATTCAAGAGTACCTACCTGGTCCGGCCTTCCTGACTTTACTATTTTGTGATACAAGGATCCAGTCACACAAATTATTTCATGTTTACTAAATATGATTTTATCTCGACATTACTATGAACCACAAACGACAGACTCTAAAAAAGAGCGCCAAAATTTAAATTCGTCCTTTGAAACAATTCCCGTCATATAAATATAGAAATTAATTATTTTTAATGTATTTTCATATTTCAAAAACGATTCTTTATAATATTTCATAAGTATAAATGTACATATTCTGTATATTAAAGAATTATATCTAATAAACATAAACAAAACTATAAATATCATCAGCAATATTTTCTTCTTCACAAACCGGTAGTGACATTGTCCCAATAATAATTTAAAAATAATTTTAAACTAACACCTATTTACCATCTCCAATATATATAAGATCAAATAGAAACATAATCTTACCAAAAAATGAAACGATTAACATGTAATTTTATGTTCTCAAATCTCTTTTATATTAAATCTCCTTGAGGTAGTTCGTTTAAAAGAACTAATTTATATTATTCCACAATAGATCAACTCTTAGACTATTCCTACTATTTTTAATTTGTCCAAAATCCAATACCTACGAGTTATTTATACAATAATAATTATAATAAGACGCAGAACACAGTGTATAATTTTTGAATGTTTATATAGTATAGTATTATATTATCTGTGGTTTATATTAATTATTAATAAATGGTTTCCATGTCTATAATATAATCTAATATTTTGAAAGTTCTTTATAGCGACACAATTCAACGAACTGATGCTAATTTATACCTCTAGATATAGCTAATTACGAAAGGATCCTAGTAATTTTAAGGTTTTTATGTATAGAAATAGAGTTTAAGATATCATTATTTATATTGTTTTATCTTTCTAGCATTTTGTGGTGGACCACCCATCGATTCATTCATAAAATGTGGTCTGGTAGATATTCGCAACTGTAAATGTGCAAAATAAAATTGCTGTCCTGTTTCTTGCAAACTAGAATGAAACTTTTAAATATGTAAAATACTATCTCTTGTTATTTAGATGTGGGCATCAACTGTTTCTTATTTATATGTAGTATCTTACTTGTTCGCATGAATACAAGGCTGGGGCTGGTACTCCTCTCGATGGAGCAGAAATTATCAATAGTTTATGCTAATACTTTAAACTAAATAATCATATTATTAGCTTTTATTGTATATTTTTTTGTTGAGTACCGGCATCTGAAAATTTTATAGCGGTGCGCCAACGGTAAAGTCCAAACCTAAAATCATCCCGAATTGCCATCGTATTCGTAATTCTCCTGTCGACGTTCTCTTTAGAATACTACATTCGATCAATGCTCTGGTATATTTAAATTGATTGTAAATTGCAACATATTTTTAAACGTTACCTTTTAATATCAGTTAACCACTTGGGATAGTTGCCAAAATTTCTGGTAAAAACACAAGACAACAGAGATGTTTTAAACCTTCATCATCTTTTACATTCATAGCAAAATACCAAAACGCATCCATTTTGTTCTATTGCACATTTTCACTTGTAGCACAAAATGCTGCATTAGACTTACAATTCCGCCCATCTACATGAGGCATCACTTTACATTTTGTGATATTCATTATAACTTTCCATAACTTTGTCCACTATGCATAAGTAGAAGATTAATTATTTTTAGATTGTAGTTTGAGAAGCCAAAGTTTTCCTTAGTAGCTTTCGAATCATCCTTTCTATCTATGTCAAAATTTATCGGGTGCTGTAGTCACAAAATTAAATATGCCTATCTCTATTAAACTGTACATACCTAAATCTTCTCGTGAAATAATTATTAATTAGATATTTTAATGAAACATCACATTATATTGTATCAGTCCATCACATTTTATAATTAGAAAAACTTTTAATTACTTAGATTTAAGTGAAAATGTCTTAACCGTTTTGTGGTTTTAAAATATAATATTAATGGTGTATTTGTACATAACAAGGCGGGAAAATTGACTAATAAGGAACGATCCCATTTAATAACAAAACACTTCAATTTACAATAACGATACATATTTCATTTCATAATTCTTTATAAAAAAATTCAATTCCCACTATTTTAGTTATTTTGTGATTTACGGGAACCTTTAGTGTTAACTTATCACTAAATATTTAATACTGTGTCATACAAACAATAGTATATTATTAAGCCTATATGACTGATTTAAGCATTATGTTTTTTCGTCGACACGTTTATAGGAATGGTTTTCGTAAGGAAAATGCTTTTTGTAGGTAAGTGAATAAATATAAACTTTTGTACATGATTTATTGTTACATTTTGTCGTTGTAGATAAATGGTCGTTCAATGGTTTTCGCATCGTAAGCAATGTTTATAATTCTGAAATAAAACATTTTGGTGATCGTTTTTTGTGTTTTTATTTCTTGTCCTTTTAATCAGAGCCAATTTACATATTTTTTTTACAAATAAGGCCATACACGATAGAGTTTGCACGATGGTTTTAACATAGGCATAGGTTAAAACCATCGAGCAAAACCTAACGTATGGCCTCCATAATTTTTCAAAGATGTAAGTAGTGGTGGAGAGTTCGGTACTACTACTTACCGCTTCTTTGTTTTGGATTGTTTGTGAGGCTTACTTAGAAATATTATTAATAAATAACTTGCAAATAGTATTCAAAAGCATTATTAGTAGCAGTTTAACTATATTCCTCACAATTAAGATAAACGATATATTAATAAAAAATATTAAGATCTCATTGCACCGAAATAGTACACTAGACTTATATTTGACATCCTTGTCTGATCAATTTATCGCATCAAAATATAACCTGCATTACCAATTTAATGCCCAATACGTATAATATAAAGGTGAGGAGATCTAATTCTAAATGAACCTCATTGGTTGTATTGGTAGCTTTTGATCATAAACAATTTCTATAGGTTGTTTTTTAACCAAGGTACTCTAAAGCTAGTCTAGTGGGTAAAATTATTAGTTTTAACTTTTAAGTTGGCAACACAATTTTAATCGTTGATTGCAAATGTCAGTCATTGTATTCATGTCAATCAGGCTGTATGATGTAGAACCTTGTTCCTAACTCAGCAGAAAGACAATATCAAGCATTTGTCATTGTCATTGTCAAATGTCAATTCACATTTGTCAATTGTCATAATAAACATTGGCTTTTCACAATTCACATAGGTTAGATTTTTGTTTATGTTAATTTTTATATTATTGTTTTATTATTAAAGAAGCAATGTCACACTAACTTTTATACAGTGGTTAAGTGCACATTGAATAGAAATGTCTAAGCTTAATATCGACGCAACTGTAGCCAAGTATGAAAATTTCATAAACGATGTTCTCAAGGAGGATCTGCGGATACTTCACTTAAAATTGGAACGAATCAATGCAGAGACATCAGATCTTATTCAACAGAAACATTCATTGAAAGTAATTACGGATAAAAATATTCACCCTGATGGCTTTAAGACACAGGTAAATTTAGGATGTAATTTCTTCATGGAAGCATCAGTGACCGATACATCTCTTCTTCTCATGAACATTGGGCTAAATCACTATTTAGAGTTTACCTTAGAAGAAGCAAATAAATATCTTGATGCAAGAATAAAAGTTTTTGAACAAAAGGCTGAAGAGTTAATTAAGAAAGCTGCAGAAACTAAGGCCCATATCAAATTAATGTTATTCGGGATTAACGAATTGAATGATAAAAAAGAAGGAAAAGGTTAAGTTTAATTTTATAGAATAAAGATTTATACCAACTTCATCTGTTTCATTTACCCTCATCTTGGTAATCAAAGCATCATAATGAATATCCATAATTTCTCCAAAACCTTTTTAAAAGCATCTATTCTTTACAAGGAGAGTAGCCACAAACACCCCTTTGTATTAAATTAAATTTATTTATTTATTCAATACACCAACAGCATTACAAATTGATATAATCTATATACAGTCAAACCTGGATAAGCGAGAGTTCAAGGGACCACAATCTTATTCTCGCTTATAGAGGTTTCTCACTAACCTGAGTTTCTCGCTATTGCAGGTTCCTGGGTAGCGTTTCTCTCTTATAGAGGTATGCAGCAATAACAAGTCACGATATGTCATGACATGTCATTGGATAGGTCTTAATAGTTAGTTCTTTCAAAATAAAACACAGTTTCTAAAAAGTTTTTTTTTGGCTAAAACAAATATTTTTCGAGATATATGCTTCTTAAGTTGTACCGTGCGACAGGGTGAGATTTGGGTTGAGTTACGGACATGCCTTTTTATAATTATATCACTTATCTAGGTTTGACTGTATATAAAAAAAGACAGGTTTGTTTCAACACTTATAACTTGAGATCTGCTGGACCAATTCCGCAGAAAATTTGTTGAGAGATACTTAGGACCAGGAATATGATATAAGATAATTTTAATCCTGTTAATCCCATCTCCAATGCGGGTGAAACCGCAGGGCACAGCTATAAAATAAAATAATAAATGTTACATTATTAATTAATTTGCATGCCAATTACAGGTTTATATAATTTAAACAGTCTCATGAAAATTTTACAATAAAATTGATTAAAATAAAATCCATGTAATGTTTATTAATTTATAATTATAGCACTAATTGTAAAAAAAGAAATATTTTAAAAGATAACTGAAAATATTTGCTACAATGCTCTAACATTGTCTAATAACTATGAATTTAGCAATATTGTATTGAATATTTGTATAGACCCTAATTTTGGCGATTCAATATAAAGTAGTGATGAATAGTGGATGAGGACTGTAGTGCAGGACATTTTTGGGAAGAGATGAAGTGTTTTAGATCAATTTCATAACATTTAGAGATCGGTGTTTTTCATAAATTCCTAAAAATTTAATAAAAGACAAGATATAAGTTGTTATTCATTTACATTTATTTTAACATTCATTTACAAAGATAGTGTTTTATAAAGTGTACATACATTTGTACAATAACTCTATATTAAAATAGGCGAAATATTGTTAATACAACTATGCACTTCATTAATTTAGCATTATATGCGACTCCAATGAGACTAGTTCTCATAAATCATTTTTATCTTAAAGTATACATTATTATTCATTGATAAATGAATTTATCTTTAAAAGCAGTTATTCAACAGTGCTGTTAGACAAATACTAAACTTAAAATCAGCAACATCCTATTATGTTAAGGCCACACAATATTACATAATTCATATATTTATCAAAGCACCACATTAAATGTCAAAATTGTATTGTCCTTAATGGCACTTTATGATCTCAGTATCATGTTGTTTATATTCATAATCTACAGCTAAAACTCTAAAAGCTCATGTAAATGTGTGTAAAAACTATAGTATTATTGCAAGTGATGTCAAAGTGGAAGGATAGATTCAGCATAGAAATTATTTTTGGCATTTACATTGCTTTACGAAAATTATTGGAAGCACTACAGTAAGAGATTAAAACTAAAAATATATTATAAAGTTATCATTTCATCTTACACTACTTTTGTTGTTTTTGTGCTCTTTATCCAAAAATAACACATTGAATGTTTAAAATAGCAATTCATTATTAGAAAAGTATCAAAATAAAATTCTGTATAAAATTATTAAATATTGTTTCGACGAACACTGTTAGAGAATGTATGCAGTTAAACACTTCTCATTTATGAATAATTTCACAAGGCACGTCAATAAGTCTGTACATGTATTATTTTCTAAATAAAATAGTAATTTATGTCCATCCTCCGGTCAGCTTGTGGAATAGTTCTTCGTCGAGCGTTTGGTTCGCGTCCTTGGAGCGCATGGAGAGGAAAATGTATCCTCCGATGAATTCGTGGACAACCTTGCAGTCAGCTGATTGAACTGAGAAGATAATGTTGCCCTCCTCGAATTGGACCATCATGTGTTTTATCTCCCAGTTTACATTCCAGGCCTGTGAATAAAGCCAGATTTTAAATGCTTTTAAAAAGATTTTTGCAATAAAAACAAACTATGTGCCCTTTAAAATACCTTTATGTATATATAAAGTAATCTTTAAATATTTTACTGATTATACACGGATTTCTTGGATTTTATAATTGTTATATACTAAAAATATAGATTTGT
This sequence comes from Phoebis sennae, assembly GCA_001586405.1. Taxonomy (NCBI): domain Eukaryota; kingdom Metazoa; phylum Arthropoda; class Insecta; order Lepidoptera; family Pieridae; genus Phoebis; species Phoebis sennae. The sequence goes on along the minus strand of LQNK01002874.1, from coordinate 338,053 downwards.
GCAAATCTCTATGAAGGAATCAAAAAACTACTTTTTGACATATTTCGTCAATTTATTGTTTATAAAAGGGATCATTATTGTATTTTTTTTTCATATTTATTTTCTTATATTAGTTTATCGTACCTTCGTGGTGCTGAATCGCCACGGGCCTACTGGAGGAATCCACATAGACAATTTTTTTCACTTTGACTTCCAGGTGCAGCAGGTAGTTTACCCTACCTTAATAGTGCTGAGCTTCCAATTCTAGATGTGTTCCTCGTTGTTGATATCTAGGTTGACTTGCTGTAACTTGGCTTGAAGAGTGGAAGGTGCCAGTGTAGCCTACCTTCATGGTGCTGAACCGCCACGTCTTGATGTGGTCGCCGGTGTTGGGGTCGAGCCGCATGATGCGGTTGTTGGCGATGCTGATGATCTCGTCCTTGCGGTGGCCCATGAAGCGCACCACGAACAGCGTCTGGCCGTAGTCGGGCAGGTTCTGCCACGTCTTGATGTACTGCAGCTTGGCCTCCAGGAGTGGAAGGTCTTTGACGTTCGCGTGGCTCTCCAGCACGCGCTGGGTGAACTGCAACAATTGTTTTTGTTAATATCGGTGTGTATACTAATAAAATTACTTTTCTTATTATAGGTATAAGATATAATTTTAAATATTTTAAATTCAATACCGTAATTCTACAAATACTGAACACATTCCTTGTGTCAGTTCCAAGTTACTTAAACCGATACAAAAGATAAGTTTTTGCCAAAAAAATAGAACCAACTTCATCACACTAAAAACTGTCGCTATCTGTTTAACTACGAAATCATTTATATAATAGCTAAATAGATAGTGGAGTGAAGGATTATTTTAAACAAGATTAAATTAAACTTGAATTAGATTCGGATATCGTTCCCGCTAAACATGGTCTCGGCGGCTTCACCTTGCTCTTCAGCTTCTTGAGGAACCTGGGCGCGAGGTAGTGGTCGGGCTGCAGGTGGTCGAGGTGCGGCAGGCTGTGCTGGTGCAGCGCGGCGCCGGGCTGCGGCCGCTGCAGCGCCAGCAGCGACTTCACCGTGGCCGCCTCCGCCGCGAACGCCGCGTCCGCGAGCGAGCGCCCGCGCGCGCCCAGCCGGCACGCTGCCACCCAATCTGCGTATTGCTCCTCCTATGGACGAATACATATTAATATGGACACTTATTATAACGCTTGACATTATTTTGTCGTAAAGGTCCTTTTTTTTCTTTCTTTTTTGTACATTAATAAAATGGGAGGGCGCAATCTACTGACATACAGGTCTCCCTAGTTAGGGAATCGGAAGTTGGGTTCTATATTTAATTTAAATTGTGCCAATACAAAATTTATTTATTAATTATTATTTAATAAAGGTTATAAACTCTCTTATAGACAACATTGTTACTTTTTTTAATTATGACTCATATTAAATGATTCATTATATACGTCAATTTTAATATGAGTCAAACTATTAAAAATTTTAATATCTCAAATAGAAAAGTGTGTCACTGAATGCGAACGGCGGTTATAAAAACAAATATGGCTTAATGATATAACAACGATACTCTTAATATTTTGAGCCAATTAAGGCAATAATTTTTTACTTCTGTGAATTTAAATCTAGAAAGTTGCAGATCTACGGCGCAAGATTTTATCTTAGTGTAGGTCTCTTCTTCTATCTTATTCCTATTTAAGTTTAATTTGTTTCTATTGTTATATTTACTGGGAATTGTATGAATAAATTGTAAAATAAAAAATACATTTATAGGCAAAAGAATATTCATTTCATAAATAGTAACGGTTACTTACATTTTCGCACTTCAGCCACATTTCGTGCATGGTGTCTTCAGAAGGTACTTCCAATTTGATGCCATATCGCCCAGAAGCAGGATGTGCGTCAGGGGTCACCTATAATTATTAAAATATTATTTTTAACACTTTTAACATAAAGGGAAGTACTTTTTTTAATGACCGAGTTGTCTTTTATGTAGATAATAAATAATAATAGAGAAACTTTAAGGTTGCAGCAGATAGAATAGTTCGCAGATTTATTAACCCAAAAGAGATGGGGAGTACATTAGAATATACCACATATTACAACATTAATATACATTATTCATTGAGGAGAATTATTTATTATTCCTCTTTTTTGTATCTTTTGATTCATGAAAGTTTTCATTGATTTCTTTTGGTATCAAAATCTAGGGTATTATCATACTGTGTGGGATGGTATAATTCTTCCCGCGAAAAGGGCGGATCCTCGACCAGTTCGAAACACAGGGCGGCCGGCTGTTAGGCCCCGAGGATTGATGTTTGGACGTGGTATACATATAACAAAATATTATTTTAAAATCTTAATTTGTAAAATTTCGTATCGTTTTAACATCGAGTCACACATTGGGAAGGAACTGGCCCTTTTAACACATGTATTGATTTAGCTAGAGAGCCAGGGCCACATATACATATAACTGTATCTAAAGACAATAAATGCATTTTTATGTATATCCTAAGCGTCAAAAACATTTTAACATCACGATTTAGGAATTATATAGTCACATACCTCAGCTCCCCTGAGTTCGACGGCATAGGAGGGCGGGTCGCCCTTAGCGGCCGCATCCCTGGAGCTGTGAATGCGCAGGACGCCGTCCCGACACGACACCCAGCCGCGCTTGTACGCGCGCAGGGTGAAGCGTTGCCGGCTACAACATTATACATACATTAGTATTTCATTGCAAAAGTGTTTGTAGATGAGCATACATTTAATACTCCATACGGGTGTTTTAGTTAAGAATAGTGTCTTTGTTCAATAATCTTGAACCACATAAGATCAATAAATCGTGTTTTTTATGTTCGACAACATAATATTACGATTCACACTATTTGTCATTTTTAACCATTTGTAAATAACCTATCTAAAGACAAACCATTGGTGTCTATGCGTAATAAGCTTATACATATGCAAAAATATTTACATATTAATAAAATGAAAATTGGTTAGTCTACAATCTGAAAAGGGAAATAATATGATGAATGAATATTAACTATGAACATATATTTAAACCATTATGAACACATATTGGGTGTAGAGAAAAAGAGAGTGCATCTGAGAGTTGCTTGAAAAGTATTTGGGAAGCTCTTAAGTGACTTATATTTACAATAACTGAAGGAAAGAGGTAAAATATTTTAAGCAAAATGTAATTGTTATTAACTCAAACCACACTTCGACATTCGAATATCTCAAACAAGTAAATCAGTGTTATGAATAAAGTATGGAAAACTACTTATTTACAACATGTGAGTTTTGATTTACATCCGTTAAAATGTTAATTAGGGAGGCAAAATTACAAAATCACGGGGTAACAAACGGTTTCTTACACGCAGAATTCGCCATGAAACTTTCTTTGTAGCACGCCCCAAACAACGACGAAAAATATATAAAATATAATAAATATTAATAAATCAATAATATGTACATACACATTATAGACGAAATAAAAGTTGTAAATGTTAATACATACGAAAAGATTGTATTGTGAATTTTTAATTGAATAGGTAATATATTTATATCATAGATTTTGTTCTTTTCTGTACAAAAAATTATTAACATTCAGTTTGACCATATTGGAATTATTAATTATAAAAGTATACATACATAGTAAGATTTATAAAAGCTCGGAATTCAATATCTTGTTAATGGTATGATAAAATAACTTATAAAAACCATCATCAAATTCCATTTTAAATAATTTTTTGTATGCATTTATTCAAAAGTTGTGTAGAACCTATTATTTATGTTATGTTAAAATCTATTACGTATCCGTGGCCCATTGACCACTTGTACAATAAATATCGCCAACGTACCCCCTATACTTCAAGTATCCGGCCAGCTCGGGCACGTGCGTGATGTCGGGGCGCGCGGGCGGGCCGCCCTCCAGCTGCACCTGCAGCTCGCTGAGCGCCGCGTCGATCTCGTCCTCCGGCGCCGCGCCCGCGCCGCTGCTGCCCGACCCGTCCGCCGCCTCCACGCCGCCGCCCGCCAGCGTCTGCAGTTCGATTTGCAGCTGAAAACGAACAAAAATATTGAACATCATATACGAACAGTAATAGGAAGATACCACGACCGTAATATCAATTGGGCTAAGAGCACGACAATCTTTGAGAAATGAAAATTAATTTAAATCAAAAACGAAAGTGTCAGACTCGTCTCACTATAGAATTGCGTGTAAACTAATTTACCTTTCTATTTCTGGCCTTTTTTTATCAAACCATCGATCTTACGCCTGATCTCGGAAGTTCTCAATCAGTGTTGGAGCAAACGCTCATGCACATTATATATCGTGAGCAGTTTGCTAGAGTCTGCTGAAAGAATCTTGAGTCTGTGGAAGCTTTTTTGGAAAAATTACCACGTTAGCTTACCTGCAGAGCAGCGAAGAGCAGCATCTCCTCCTCCGTGCAGTGCACCTCCTGGTTGAGGATCTGCCAGCGCGCCTGCTGGTACAGCTGGTTGAGGCGCGAGGCGTCCTGCGCGCGCGGCGTCAGGTCGAAGAACGAGTAGAACTTGAAGCGCAGCTGCAGCGTGTCCCACTCGCGGACGTACTGCTCCATGATCGAGAGCGACGAGTCGAGCCATCTGCCAACAAACATCATCAGTTCATTACTTCTTGTTTGTAATATAAAGGCCAAAACTTTCAGATAGCTAATTGAAAGGATGACTTACTTTATTTTTCCGAACATAATGTCACAATGCGTTGATATAAATCATACCCTACAGCTTTACTTCATATTTATAGAATCGTTCAAAGTTTTACTAGTCTATAGAAGATGCAGTATATCTTGAATGCCACCCCAGCGTTTTAAACTTACCCGACATTCATTCTAGCACGTTCCATCAGTGACTTAGGCGTGAGGAGCGATTCACGGGACTGGCTGTCTGGCTCGAGCGGCGAATCAGCTAGGGACAGCTCCGCGAGGGAGTCCAGGGCATCCATGGACGCAGCGCGGGGCGGGGTACCGCAGTAACCACCGTCGCTTGACCCATCGCTCTGCGTGCTGTATATGTGCCCGCCGTATCTTCGGAGTGTGCCATTCTAGCAGGAAATATTTAGGTCAAATATTGGGTCTTGGGATTTCCCATAATTAAGGATAATGATAGCAATGTTTGTTAATTATTATTAAATTGTTTAAATATTCTTATAAGGTCCTGTTTTCCTATCCGCATATTTGTATTATTACCAAAGCAATGCTACAAGGACAAAACAATATAATATCAGTCAAACCTCAAACTAATAATAACAATAAGGTTTAGAACGAACCTGTTGTGAAGCCACAGGGGTAGCCGACAGGGATCTCGGTGGGGGTGGCGTGGCTGGGCAGGCCAGAGACCTGTCGAGGCTGTTTGAAGACCCCCTGGTCGCTGCTATGAACGTGTTCGTGTCTGGAGGCTGCGAAGCTTTTATCTTCTTTGCTTCTTTCAGATTCTGGTAGTTTTGCTTTAGGTGGGACGGTTCGAGAGGATAACATAGTGATAGTTCTTCTGGATGTCTTATACCTGAATAAATTGTTTATTTATATTTTAAAGGAGCCAAATTTAATAATTTTGATTGTTATTCTACCTCATGTATGCTGATTATTTATAACAAAAATATATTCATACGGAAGAATTTAAGAAAGTGTATCTACTTTAAGGTGTTAATCAATGAAAGTTTCTTTGTTTTTAGATGCATAAGTGCGAAATGTCCGCAAATAGAACGCGAATAACATATGACAAGGATGAATAAAACTGAATGGTAGAGCTGGATATATCAAAGCTTACTAAATCACGGACAAATTGAGCAATGTACTCACTAGATTATTCCGCAAAAATTGTCTACTATCATTTAATTTGATATTTAAGAACAAAGCCATCATTCATATATTTTTATAGACTTACCTAAACTTTTACACAGTTGAACAACCGCACTGAACGTATCAATGGAGAAGTCAATCTTGCAGTCGATGTATCTCAGGTCCGGCAGCTGGATCCTCAGCGGCTTGTGCATGGGTGTGAAGTGCAGGGCGGCGTCCGCGTGGACCCCGTACTGGTCCAGCGTGTGCTTGGGTCGGGCGAGCCATTTATTGCGCGTCGGCCACCAGAGCGCGTGATCTGACCAGTCCTTTTTGAAATCTGAAATTTTATAGCAAATGATAAGCAAAAGGATTTTAGAAGTACATTTTGGCGCGGTCAATTTAGAATTTAATTTCTAAAAAGAAATGTCAGTTCTCAAAATTCCAGGCATTCCTGCCGTCCAAATTAGATTTATAGGCTGTTAGATAGATTAAATAAGATTTTTAAGGGTATTCAAAATTTTGGAGACAAGAGTCAATAATGGTGTACTAAAAGAACAAGATTAATCTAGTTTTTAATGGAATCTAATCTTAGCGCATCTCATATAACTTCTGATTATCACATTAGAAACATGACACTAATAAGATTCCACGTGTTCGCTCGCACAATCCTACTCACATATCCAATGTGGTCATAAGAACGCTGTACATAACTTAAAACGAGTAAAATAACAGTCATCCGGTCTCAAGCTGCGGGCACAAAAGGCACAAAAAAAGCAAATATGCGATCAGATCTCTGGGCCGTGAAGTCACGAGGCAGTCCACATGATTTAGCAAGATGAACGTACTCTCACAAAGAGCCCTCGTACATGTCATTCGTAAGGATACATGTAGGTATGAGGGGGTCAAAGTACAATGGCTATCTCTGAACATTCATTTTGCTTCCTTTGCATGAGTCAGGCCGGTTTAAGCGGCGTCAAGCGGAATTCTAGTTCTAATTACAATGAATCACGGCGCGTTACACTAAATATCTATATTTTAACGGCTCTCACTCTTAGAACTGATTTAATGTTCAGTACGTTGACGCAACGCCCGCGCCGTAAACAATGTTGACACAGTATGAGCGCGATAAAACAAACACTTAAAATGTTGTGACAGCCTTTTACCACATTATAACATGATATCTCGAGCAGGCCACAAAGGAGTCGGCTTCGAACTCATCATCCACCTTTAATAGATATGTGTATAACGAAGCAATATTGAACTTTTATTGAACTGTAAAATGTTTACGACCGCGCGACCAATGATATTAAGATATCCAGCGCCATAATATTATGTAATGCGACAACTTGGAACATCTATATAATTTTATAGTTTTTTACGGAGTTGCTGCCTCTTACAACTGCATAACTGTTTTCGATATGAACTACAAATAAGAAAGATTTATTATTATGTAGGCCTGCGACGATAATGTAAAAAAGATGTAAGCTGATAAACAATTCACATTAGATATCTATTATTTTTAGTTCGTAGATACATTTGAACATAATTTATGCGATTATATTAAAGTATTTCTTTGAACAAATACGATGCTGATATATCGTCCTGGTACATTCATAAATTCGAAGGAGACACAGGAGTTGAAACAGACGTACATCTCTTGTTACCAAGAACAGACAAAGCTGCGGCGCCGGCCGCGAGCGGGGCGTGACTCACGGCCAGAAATATTGCGATTTTGTTAAATATCCGTAAGGTCGCCACCCGTGAAGGTCGATATGATATAAACATTATTCGATTCAGAGTTTTCTGGGGCGATTATCTCATTTTATAATTGTAGAGATAAGGTGCATGAGGGACATTTTCGTAATTGCTTGTTCTCTTGGAATGATAATCGATAAGAATATGTTCCTATTATACAATTTGCATAAAATCGTTCTCTATGATGAATGCTAATGTATATGTATAAGTCTTAATCACAAATCATAAGAATTTTTCAATAAATTTAATTACATTAATTATAATTGATTTAAAACATCGAATTAAAATTATTATCGATGCTTCTTCCGTCAATCTAAATTGAGTAAGCCTGTATTTTGTAAAAATAGTCACAGATTCATTATATTTGGAGTACTATAAGTATTAGATACTCTAAATATTTATCGGTTGATTGGTTCTCTATATCACACAACGTTATAACAGCACATCGCCCATTAAAATGCATGTGATGTAAGAACGCCAGTTGTAACAATTGTCCATATAAATAGCTTATACATTTGCAAGTGGCGTCTCCTATATTTTGTACCTACTCTGTTGCATTGATGAACGTTTAAATTAAAATAATTTAATTATAATCTTAAATTAATTTATGAATAAAATGTGTATGTGGCGCGTGCTTTATTTGTATTGTTTTTTAATTTACAAAATATTCTCATAATGCCTTTTGATATCTTAATGAAATTTGCGAAAATATATTTTTAGTCTTTACAATAACGTGCCATATCTATTGTATTACCGGTAAGTAGCAACCAGTACCCAAGGTCTCGTGACTATTGCAAAATTAATATTGTGATTTAATTTGGTAATATCCCAAAGAACAATATTATATTGATTGTCCTTATTATTCCATCCACATATTATATGCTAACGAACAAGTTCAATCACAATTCATTACAAAAACATAAAATAACATCGTATTATAATCATTTATATACTGATTGACACGAGGCGCATAAATTCCATGCATTCCAAGGAAAAAACCACAGCCCGGCGGAACATAATACTCTATATACCTATCACATATAATATACACGATTAATACAAAATATTATAATATAGATAAGCGTAAACGATAACGTAAAGAGTTAATTCACCATCGAAGTATTTTAATTGGTGTGTATTATCGAACAAAGATTAATTAATTATTCCATGGGTAGATTCTTATATGGTATCATGTTTTATACGAGGTGCCTCCGACTATTATGGGGGCTCAGTAGTCTCACTTCCATGCATATATACCGACTTAAATAGATACTTAGTCGACAACGAATCGATAAATAATAAGGTTCTCGGAATGTATCAGGATCCAGACGTCTACGTCTGTATTTTTTATTGCTGACAATATAACTATATAAGAAATGTGTACGAAGTTGTTTTCTAGCGAATTCTATGTTTCAGTGTTCTATGAAAGGTTATATATCCTGTTCCTTTTCTTCTTTAAGGTACGGTAAGACACAGTCGTAATAGTAATACACATCAAAACTGCCATGAACGATACAAGGTCAATACAATTTTAAGAGGTAATACCGTACCTATACAATTAATTTCAATTGTGGGATGCATTCTGGGCTTTTATCGATCGCTATGTGGAACACGCTAATAAAATTTATTTTAATAATTTTCATCCTAGTATCGTAGCAACGAAGAGAATACTGAAGTTTAAAATTGAATTTTAAATTCATTTATTGTATAGGATAATAAATATAAATTCGTAGGTCACCGTATCAAAACTTATTAATAAATTGAGAAATTATGAATTATATTATAAATCGTTTAAAAGATATTTAATATCTCTCGTAATAATAAGAAATTAAGTGCCTAATTAGCACGCTATCTTAATCGTTGTAACGTTTAAAATGTCTCCAACACCAAGGTCACCACTGCAACGATTAAATACGTGCATTCGTATTATTGTTACCAAACAGATAGGTAAAGAAGTCAACCTCCATACAAAGCGCGCTCGAAACACTCACTCATAAGACTTCGTTTGCTCACACGAAATCACGGGCTACATGGGCACATTTTGACACATGTCATATCGCGTCTGTGTCTGGTATTAAAAGTTTAGGAAATACACGAGTTTGACTGCTGAACCTACCTTTGAATATTTATTTATTATTTATTAAACAACTTATCACATATTACATTGAAGTAGTAAACATAAGCTATACCTTGCTTATAAAGTTTACATGACATCATTAAGAACAAGCAGTAAGGTATAGATATTTTTTTTTAATTGTAGTATGTCCTTAATGATGATAAAATTGGTAAGCTTTTTAATCCAAACTCAGTTTTATTCACCAAGTTTCGATCTCTATCCACATTCACCTATCAATCTATACTAATATCCATGAGTATCAAGGAACTTTCCAGAAACGTTGCTCTTTACGAAAGTGCATCCAAGACCGTGACACGAATATGAACGCCATAACAATTTACAGCTTAACATTTACCGCGCTCAATACTGCGGACAGCAAACAGTGGGTAATTAAACAAAACCGTTATCTGTAAGTAAATAAATCTTACACAGCACACAGAGGCAACACACGCTTCATGGGCTTGTTTACATTTGTGATTTATTTGTGGCAATTAATGTCTATTGAACGAACGATTCCTTAACCAATTTACATTAAACATTTAAGCAGGTGTCTTCTAGAATATTCTAGTACTCACTCTGCATTTAATGATTGATTAATTCCAAAACATCTCAATCCAAAACAAATTTTCATGTTTCTCGATTATTGGAGGTATTATTAGAGTTGACACTAAGCTGAATTACCTAACTGTGGAATGCGAAATATGTTGACTATAGTATCTTTCAACCCACATAATTATTATTGATTATCTTTTGTCAGCAATAAATTCATGATTAATACCAGGAAGTTTCAATACATTCCGAGATAAACATTTAAATCCGATGCAGTCAATATAACAATAAATTTTAGTTGGAAAATATCAATAACTTTAATAAAAGTTCACCATGTAACATATTTTCTTGATATAAAGAAATAAATAAAACTATTTTATAAAGTAAATGCTTCCAAATGCATCCGATGTTACAGTTCACGTAGATAAAGAAAGTTCAGTAATCCCACACACGGTACTAACCGCATTAACCACGACCAATTTATGTCCCACATAAGGTTCCGTTACTACTACAATAGTAGGAGATATTTTGAACAGCTGTCCTTATAGTATTCAAAAGTAACGGGTGATAAGCGATATTATCTTAAGAGTTAAATAGTCTTAAATGAAAAAGGTTCGTGAATCCCACACATTATCCCAAACATCTTTTCAATAACTGTACTAAAAAATGTTACTACAAAAGAATGTTAAGTGACAGTTTAGAAATAGACGCTGCTTAAACACTGTCTAGGTTCCAAAACAGATCTTTCTTAATAATAGAAGAATAGTAATCTTCATTCACAGCTGTCCTTATAAGATGAAAAATTCGATGAGATGAGAGACACAAACAGTTTACGTAGATTAAGAAATTTCATTAATCCCACACACGATATTAATAACACTAACCACGGCCAAATTAGGTCCCACAAAACACCTCCGTTACTAGAACTAAAGTAGTATTCTGCACAGCTGTCCGTAAATACGATGAAAAAAATATTAGAGATATAAGCGATAACATCCAAAAGAGTTCAAACAAATTAAAAAATCGCAAACAATTAAGATATCTCCGTTACTAGTACAGCAGTAGTATTCTGCACAACTATCTTTATAAGATTAACAAAATCATCGGTAACGTTAACGATACCATCGAAGACAGTTCAAATAGATAAAGAAAGTTTATCAATCCTACACACGATATCCAACCGCGTTAACCACGACCAATTAGAATCGCACAACAGACCTCCGTTACTAGAACAACAGTAGTATTCTGCACAGCTGTCCTTATAAGATGAAAAATTTATTGGTGACATAAGCGGCGCGTGGGCGCAATGGATCTCAGATCTCCGCCCACCGCTTCCGTCGCGGGGGCGGTCTACCACCTGATGGCTGTGAAGCAATCTTTGGCCAAAGGTTAGGTATTATTTATAGCTACGGGAAGCCGCGGGGTATCCTTTAGCTACGGTTAAATGGATCGACTTGATGGAAGTGACTAATTTACTAACATTTTTACGGTATATAAAACGAAAGTATTCTAGAATTTGAGATCTAGTATCTTCTCTGGTTTCCTTTAAAACTATCCTAATAAAAAATATAGGAATATACACAAAATGTGGAAACAATTTTGAAATGTCTCTAATTATCAGTGAAAGATACAAAAAAAAATTGTCCTTAGTCTAATTAATTAAACAGTCGCAAGCAATAACAAGGACAAATCTGTTGATAAGACTTGTTTATATCATACACCTCCTTAATTCAATAACATCCAATTTGTGCTTATTAAATGTTTGAAACCGTTAGTTATTCATTGTTTCGTAGAGATAACGTGACCTTTAGTCAACCATGACAATTTTATCTAGTTTGTAAATGCAACACTGTGTTCTGCATATCCTTATACATCGAACATATTGTCAGATCAATAACTACTAACTACATTATTCGTATGTGAATCATGTTAAGAATAAATGTTACTTCATAATGTTTTTGTCACGCATTCATGAGTACATATATAGTTGTAACACGTCTGACTTATGCATTAATTTATACAACACTATAATATTTTATAGAAACAATAAAGGTTTCCATAGAAATTAAAACATAAAACAAAATTTTACGGCAATTTAAATAACGGAGATTCACTTTATTACCTTCAGATAAGGGCCACACATTAAGCAGTAAATTGATAATCCCAACACTAACGACAAATCGGAAACCAAAAGCTATAAAATCGATTCAAATCGTCCAACGATCAAGCTAGGTAGACTCACTTTGCCGAAGCCAGAATAGATAAATCTATATTGAACCCTATTTTAAAGCAGGAAGACATAAATTTAAACATAAGAAGTGAAATAATCGAACTACTTAAGCAAGATGGAGATAATAAATTCGGAATTTTATTGCTTCGAATTACAGATAAAATGTTAGATGCTGGAGCAATATCAGAGAAGATTGTCAACATGGCGGATCCACAGGTCGTTACAAATATATCAGCGGCCAGTGTGAGATCATTTGCTTTAGGCCACATGAGATCGGTAATTCAGCCCTATTTTAACTTCAAATGCAATTATGTTGAGCCCACGACCAATCCCTTTATGTTTCAGCTCCTTGCATACCACATTCATCGAATGATTACTGCGCCTACATTTAAATACAACTGATTTAAGCGAACTGGAAATTACGTGATATTTGTAACAATGTTAACATTATAGTACATTGATATGTTACGTTTTTTTAGAGGGCACAATGTTATGTTTTAGATATCAAGTTTATATATAAGATCAAATTTTATGTTAAACAAAATTATTTTTAATAAATTTGTTAATTTTGATTCTACGACAAAATTGTAGAGAACTTTATCTGAAATAAAAACTGTATATATAACATTTTTGTGAGACCAATAGTTTATCAGAAAAATCATAAAAGGCAATTAATGCAACCCTCTTTCCAGAATTGTAGGCGCGGGACATGGGTTGTAAATTGTAACCCAACAATCTTGGATTGAACTTCATAGTAACCCCCTCTTGTCATCTAAAAAATAAAATTGTGTCCTATTAAAAATCCAAACTCAAATGTAACTATCAATGGACTATAAACGATCTATGTATTTTAAGGTTTAAAATAAATCATCAGATGCCCTTTAAGCCCTCTTCAGCTTTATCAGTAATTATAATATAAATACCTCGGTCTAACAGAAATATGATTACTAAAATAATCATAATTATATGAAGCTTTCGCAATTCTATGTTTAAAAAGCATAATATAATGTTTATAATAACAAAGCTTGTATCGGAATTCTCAGCCTACTCAATACTCATATACATACCAATCGGACGTCCGCGTACGTGTTTCGAAACGGAAAAGGAATAAGTTTACCCATTTATCACTAATGACAATACTATATAATAAATTAATAACGGGAAATTGAAAGAGCATAACAGGATGGATCATTGCGTCATTATTGCATACATAGATAATAATTACATTTGCGTAAATTATTATTGCAAATAGGTTTTCTCTATAATAATAATTGGTGGCGTACAAAACTAAAGAGTAAATCTGACCAAAAGCAATTCCATTAAAATAATACTTCCATTGACAATAAAACAGCTGTCCGTATAGAGTAGTAAAGAACAGCTACAAAGATCAATGATAAGATAAAAACCAGTGTACGCTCTAGATTATGGGTTTGACAGCCCAAAAAACTAAAAGAAAAATGAGGTTGTATTCCCTTGTTGTTTTGTACTATCGAAATTTGTTTCTATATTACCTTTCTCCTTTATTTAACTTCACTGAGAGACGAATGGCTTACCTTTACCTGAAACAAAAAACGAATACATCATGAGACAATGTTTATTCAAAAGAATACGAATACTTTCCATAATCGCCCACTACCAATAGTGGGTGAATAGTGAAAGTGCGTCGTAGAGTAATCATTAGCATGCCTGGTAGTTAATACTACTGCATTGTAATGCTATTTTGATAATGACGAGGTCATGCGTATTTCGACATTCATAGTTGCAGAAATCTTAGACATGCAGTCCGCGACTAAAATGTAAGTACTCATTTGCTTGCTAGTATAAAAAAGTAATAGTAATCATGATAAAGGTGATACAAAAAACGAGATACAATATAATAAGCTGCTTGTATTGAAGCAGACGTCAATCTTTAAAACCTATTTATCATTTAGAGATCAGTGACCGTGTAGTTCTTTAGACAAATTATACAGTGCGCGGCCGCTCCAATTAACAATTCTAGAGCAATTATCAATTGAGGCGCGATATTCCGAAGCCACCTATTAGCAAAGCGAAGCTAAATAATCATCCCCATCGAAGCCCCAAAGACGCTTCATCTCATACAAAAACACATAAATGCTGAAGTCAATGAACTACACCAGATTTGGAACGTTTTGTTTATTAGATGCTCCGCAGCACGATAAAGGATGCGTAAAGAAATCTCGGCCAAGTAAATGTTTGTCCGATAAGGCGATGAAAGTAGCACAGCGAATTTCTCGCATCTTTAGGAAACATTATCTGGCAGTTTTCACACGTTAGCGTGTTGTAACGTCTACTTCTTAGATTACATTGTACAAGCTACGCCGAACGCCTGTCAGTAATTTAGATTGGCCGGTACATCATTTTAAAACAAGCGGGAGTGATGTCCGTCATCATCCACTTAGCACATTGCAAACCGTCGTCACAGTCAATCAAGTTGTTAACCTATGAAATACACACGTATAGATACGAGCTCTTTACAGCCATCTAAAATCCGTCGATACGAGAGAAAGTAAGGCGTCAAAAGCATTTATTTTCTTTAAGAATGTTATTAAAATCTCTCGCGTTTTAAACCTTTCACTTATAATTGGTGGGTTTGACATATCGAAGGCACCTACGATTATTAAAAAATATCATTAGTGGTAATATTTCATTTGAGATTATATTTATTAGTGTTCACAACGTAAAATTAAGTTCATCAAATGAAAGGCATGTGAATCTAAGTGCACTCAATCAACCTTACCACACATTGACGTCACAATCAATATGGTAACCATCTGTTACGACAGCTGCTATTGTGATTCTTCGGACATACGCAAATTAATAACGTATGTAATCTAAGTAGCGGAATGACATTTGCAAACAAACATTAGAAATCTAGTAGCATTCCTTAGTCACGATTTTTTGTAGCCAGATGCATTCATCAACTAGAAGTAAATTGGAATCCAGTTTGGAAAAGACAGGGTTTTGCAATGAAAAAATCAACTTTCAAATGTGCACTCAAGTACTTTTAAATGACTATAATAGTGTTGTGGGTCGAGAACCTGATAGTTTCACATGCATCAATTAAACTGTAAGAGGAATTCGTGTCCGTTTTCTCCTATTGATTTTGCCCAGCGAAAAGACCTTTCTCACATGATTGCAGACTTGACATCGCCATAAAATTCATCTTCGTGTTCTGTGAAAAATTTTCACTTTTAGTTGTTTAGGCTTTATTATAATGATGCGATATAATGAGATAAGTATCGTATCAGTGCAAGAGCTGGTGAACCACTTTAGGAATTGGAGCACGATAAGAAAAACTGTTTTTAAACATAATGTGCATAACGAATGGATAATAAATTACTGATGTCGAAAATAAGGACACACTAATGATCGAGTGTCCAATAAAGCCACGATGTTTTAACTGGCCAGAGCCGTTTCGAGGTACATAATTACGCATATTGCGAGAGAAACATTATTTGAATAAAGCTATTATCTATAATAATTACCTACAATAATAGCACAATATTATATGATGATTAACGATACTAGACGCAACCATGGCGGGACTATAATTGTTGGAATCATTACAGCTTTTCTGAGCAATTGTCGAAAATAAGCAACGAGTCATTGCTTTTTATAATTATCGTATCACTGTTCTGTAAGCAATCATGACGTAGTTTCGTAGAAATAGAGGTTAACATGGGCCAAAACGAGGCTCGCGAGGACCATGACCCAGATTACGTATTTGTGCAGGAGAACCGACTCGATAGCCACGACGGGAAAATATTCAAGGAATATGATGCAGACGACGTCATTATTGAAATATTTTTTTTAATATTATGCATTGTAAAACTGGACTTCATGAAAATAAATAGAACAACAAATATATTTGGTGTTAGAGGTACAATAATTAACGTTGAGATTTATAGTTGTGTATTATTTATAATATTCTGAATGTAATACTGCAATATAACCACGATGGTCAACCTCCGATCCGTCCATGCAGTTTAACATTTAATTCACATTACATGTCACGGCATTCTAACATCTCGTTAATGTGTCTCTAACGACTTTTAAATGAAATCCTCACAAGCATCGTGACAGACGTGGTCAATGTCACCATGAATTGAAGCGGTGTAAGGGTCATAGCTCATAGCATTACATCAACCTCCGCTAAGTGATTTATTCTTTGCGAGCGATTCGATGCGTGGATATTATAAAGTAGAGATAAAGGGCGTGTGTCCATAGATTTCGTATAAAAAATGCACACGACGCGGGGTAGGTTGTTGGTCATCGGAGGTAGGGTTGGTACAATGAGTGATGACCCTAAGGTTCGAAGTGACTATATTTATAGTCGTGTTATAGCGTCACCTCTGTTACATCATTATGCCTGGGCGAGTCGTGTTTTTTATTTACAATGCCTTAATGGCTGTATTAATTTATAGGCACGCAAACTAAAGCGTCGCTGTATGTGTTTTATTAAGTTATGAAAAAGCAAAACCCCTATGTAGATGTTTTTATGGTAAAATAATTAACTTCTTTAAACAAATTCATAGTTAAAGACTAA
This sequence comes from Phoebis sennae, assembly GCA_001586405.1. Classification (NCBI taxonomy): domain Eukaryota; kingdom Metazoa; phylum Arthropoda; class Insecta; order Lepidoptera; family Pieridae; genus Phoebis; species Phoebis sennae. The sequence continues at coordinate 321,020 of LQNK01002874.1, read as the reverse complement.
AAAATCGAAACTAAACTTTAAAAAAATTAGTTTTATATCGACCGATGAATTCCGATATGAAAAGTACATTTGACCAACATATAGGGCGTGGGAGAACTACTGAATTATCAGTTTTATATCGCGTTTACATTAACTAAGATTGATGTTTTGCATCCGTTAGCAGGCTTTTAGCTAAATTGTTCATGTTGCGTAACCCAGTATTCCATAAAATATGATCGATTAAGTTAATGACCTGCTCGCATATTTTAATATGAATTTCATCATATCCTGCTTAAGTAAGGAGAGAAAGGTGTGGACGAGTATATAAAGTCGATTTTTAACTATGAATAATTTCAGGGTGATTCGCTTAATTGGGTTCTGGTTAAACCTTGGTAAATGAAGTGTATAGAGGAAAAATGTTTTTACGATTTCAACTCTACAAGATTCTATTAATTATGAATATACGTTTTTACAATTATGTCGTCAATACGATTTACAAAGTAACCTATGACACTTAAATGTTACAAGGTTTCAAAACATACATCGAATTGAATGTTTACGACGATATATGTTACTAACATATTATGATGACATTAATCAGTAAAATATCTATGTATTCGTTATCGGCTTGGCAAAGGAAATCCTATCGGAAGTTGAGTACACCATAAACAGCTCTAGAGAGTTAATCGCTAGCATATGCATAGTCTATAATAAATCGAAATCATTATAATTCCCCCCAAGCGTACGAGCACTACAAATCGGCGCCATATTTACGCGAGCGGCGCGTGCGCAGAACGGATACACTCCGTATAAATAGATGCTTGTCTATTTTAGTCGGGACGGAGCGCCACAGGGCGGCCATGTGCCACTAAACATCATGTCTGGGATCCCATTTGTTTAATTAATTTCTAGAGCAATGACTTGTTAACATGTCCTTAATGTTCGAATCCTGATTAATGCTGTTATGTATGAACGTATCATTTCAAGAATATCGTTTAAATTGAATAATAAATAAATCATAATGAATGAAGAATTTACAGACATGACAGTTTTGTAAACAAAGCCAGGAATATTTAATTTTAAATTATTTCTAATACTTACAAACTGGAACACAATGTTTGAACAAATGTTCATTAGTATTAACGGTGGATTACCTTCACAAGCCTCGACTATCCTCATAGGTAAATAATTATGGAGCAATACAAGTGTGTGTGGATGCCATTACAAGTACCCACATCTAACGTCTTTGTGTTGGTTGAGGTAAAGCAAATTCGCTACCTACTATTTATCTAACGAATATTTCAAACAAACGCGTTACACGATCCGTGTCACAGTACACCCAGGCAAGGTCAGGGGCTCACACTTGTGTACAAATATTTATCTCTCCACTTAGACGGAAACGCATTTCGCGTGGGAACCGACGCTTGTAGCTATCAGAGAAAATCCTTATTTCCCACGGCGTAGAGGTGAAAATTAATGTATTATTGCTTCATTACAAACACTATATTTGTACTGCAAGCAATGGGTTATTACCTAGAAAAGCATTTAGGCTTCTGAACGCAGTAAAAAATAATAGAATGTATCCACATCTCTGTGTCATATTCTCTCAATAGAAACATAAAACACACTTAATACTAAGCTATTTTTATTGGTGAAATCTTTACAAAAAAAACAGGCTGTCGATGCCGATCTGTGATAATTTTTTGTTGGAGCTATAAAATGGCATTCTATGTAAACGATTGTTTCTATTATTCGCTATATTATTAAAGTTATAATATAAATATCATTATATAAAGTTATAGGTATTTAGTTTGTGCAAACCTACAATCATCATATTGATTTACAGAAAGAGAAAATTATGTTTACAACTAAAATTTACTGAGTGTATGTACTACTTCTATGTACAATGAAACATCTATGAACGATTCTTGTAAGTCTTATGATTGAGGTGAAACTATCCGATTGTCGTGCTATTATTTAATATAATATATTATTAAGGATGATGAACTAACTGTGCGTATGCGGGTGGTCACGTAATAGGATTATTCTCGATTCAATTTCAAGTACAAAGCCGACCTTATTATTATAGGAATGACTTGCATCTCGTCTCCATAATGGCACTGGAGTGCATTCGAGTGTAACTTGACAAGATGAGACATAGTCGCGTATTTCGACGCTGCTTTTTTTTAATACTTTTCTTAATATATATTTTTTCATACAAATTCCTATTATATCGCTTATAAGGAATACAAGAAATAAAGAATTATCTTATTTGGTCCAGACATCTTGTAGTTATACGCGTACATACTTTTCTGTGATTCATTATTAATATTTAATGTCAACATATTTAAAACAAAAAAATCTTCGCCTATATCAAAATTAACACTGTTTTTAGTTAAATAAAAGTGACTTTGTAACACATGTCATGAAACATTAGGGGTATTGATATGTTTCAGTTCAATGAACTTGTTTACACCGACCCCTCGGTCTCAAGAAGGGCTTTGCACATCAGGCTTTTGGCTACATCAGGACCGTATTTTAAGATATTTTGAGAATAATTATTCGTTAAAAATTGTTGTATTGTATAAAAAGATTCAATCTATGCCTATATTATAAAGCTCAAATGTTTGTTTGTTTAAACGCGACAAAATTTGAACCTATCGTAAAATTGTTTTTGATCATATATAGCCTGATTCACTAGGAAGGCTATGTGCATTCTATTATTACGATTCTACGCTGGTGAAACCGCCGGGCATAGCTAGTTTGATAATAAAACATAAATAAAGGTTCTACACTAACTGAACCGAGTTAACAAAAGATAAATACAATATCAGTATTCGAAACAACTGTAAGTACAACAAGATAACAATTTTTCTACATTTGTACGTGACTTCATTACGCAAGTATGAAAAACAAATTTATTCTACTCTTCAAAATGCACATAAAACGCCTATATTTTGTAAAGAGGTCATAACGGGCACCTTAGTGTACCCTTATTTGACCTTTTTGACATATCCACTATTGTTTGTCCCATCTTGGGAATTCCAGGAATATTATCTTTTTGACCTTGAAATAATGTCTACCAATAAGTCAAGTTGAAACATTATCTAATACACTTTGGTCGAACTTCAAGATAACACTAAAACATCAAGGACAAACGCTGTTCATTGTTATTAGTTATTATTTCTCTACAGTAAAAAATGTGTTAAAAGTTACATTTTATTTTCAAGGGATTCACTAAAACTGTATATTAGCTAATTCTATTTGATTAACATTATCATTAAATACAGAGGCTATCTTCCTATGTTGTACTATATTTTTTTCCAATTGAACTTGCATTTGACCATCTTTTCTTTTTACTTTACTAACGAAAAATTATATAAAATACCACCTACTATATAATTGAATGCACTATCAATCAAATTCGTCTACGATAAACCGAGTAAAGCTTAACAAAATGGCTGCTACATTACACCATGAGAATAGAAATTGTTATTTGCTGTCGTAATCCGAGTGACGAAATACGACAGGCACCACATCGTAAATGTGTTGGCGTACGATACGTAAAGTGGAGCATCGACATCTGGTGGAGTACTCATAACCAGGACGTTTCAGCTTCAAGTTTTAATGATGCATGGGACCTGGAGATAGGGTTATTAAAGTAACAATACATCCCGAGTTGATAACCTCGGACTAGTTTTTATGGGAAAGATGATTAGAATAGAAACTGTTATTTGCCGTCGTAAAGCAAGTGACGAAATAAGACTGGCACCACATCGTTAATGTGTTGGCTTGCGTTACGTGAACTGGAGCATCGGCATCTAGTGGGATCTCACAACCGGGATGTTTCAGGTTAAAGTTTTAATGATGCATGGATCCTGGAGATAGGGTTATTAAACTTAATAGAAATTATTTTTCAGTTGTATTAAGACGGTATATACTCACTAATACAACTAATGATATGATAGCTCACTCATCGTTAAATCAATTTCGATTATTTTTCCATTAATTTTATAAAACAAATAACATAATAAGATCATTTAAATGCGTCTTTAGGACAATAAATCCAAAGTATTACCTATACCCATGAGGGATTTCATGTATTGATTACTTTTGATTAAAATAAATATGCGATTTTTTTTTATTAGAATTGCTAATTGTCTATTTAATGTGATGTACTTTGAATTAAAATGAGTTTCTTACAAACAATACGACTTTTTACTCACGGTATCAACTTCGAACGATTAAATGAATAAACACAATCATTATATACATATAAGTACATATACAACACAATTTATATATTTCGTCATAAATGGCGTAGAATGAGTTTTCCTCTTACAAGCTTATAATACTCGCAAATGCTTACTTCATCTCCGAATTCAGAATCATACAATAATGCAATAAACGACAATTATATTATGATTAATGCATCTCAGTAAATGCATGACGGCAAGGCAACAACCGAAACAGTAGACAGACGTAATTTCATTCTTGATAACATAATGCTCGAGATAATGACGGGTATAAAAAGGATGTATTCAACGAGAAAAATTGGAGATAATATACGATATTGAACAAAGAACTGTAACACAACATAGATAGGAACAGAAGCCAAACTCCACATTAAGCGCTCTCGAGCGACGCACACATAGACAACGTTTACCAACACGATATCTCGGTTTACATCGGAACAATTAAATACTTGTAGTCTATATGTTCCTATTTTTTATTTTTGGTTAATATTTTCGTTCTATCTGTTTTAGTCTTAACCATAAATCAAATAACTAATTAATACGAGTGCCATTCAATAGTTTTTTGTGCATAAACTATGTTTGCATTTGTCAGTACATAAGGTTTGCCACTAAACTAAAGTATTTTAATGTTGTCCCATACCAACAGTATATTTTCGTCGAATTGCCCTACATAAGATTGACAATCTTTACCTATCTATTTTACTAAACTGAGGAGTATAGAAAGTATGTATTCAATATGAAAGATCGAAAATAAAATACAGAACAAAGAACTGTGGAGGACAACAATTGCGTTTAATGGGTGGGTAAATAAGATGCGTGCCGGTGATGTTATGACGGACCTTGACCCGATAAAGTAAATAAGTGTCAAGTTAAAAGTGCACAGTGAAAAGTACGTGACCCTGAAAATATGGAACCAAATTACGTCATTGTAGTTTACGATTAAATTCTTTAAGGTCTTGTGATGTCAGATAGCCTTGATAGTTTATCAATAAGGTATCAAATCAATATGTTAAAATTTTTCCAATCCTATTTTCTAGGATTAACTGATAAGAGAAAGAACTTCTCTTTTCTAAGTTATTTTTGTTATAACATCTTCTTATTGTTACGCCCAGCTAGCGGTACAAATCAAAAATCATGTACAATTCTGTAAATAAATAACAAAAATAAAATAAAATAAGGCACTATTTTCCAAATAGAAAGAGTACACTCATTGATCAACAATGTTGCCACAGTTTCATTATCTTTAGATAATATCTCTAGGCTAAAAATATGTTGCGGTTTTAGAGTAATGTGATAAGTGTTAAATAACATCAATACACGTAGCTTGATTAACTTATCAAAGTACGGGATGACTGAATATAATATCAATACATACTTATAATTAAATCCTTCGAATATTAATTGCATGCATGTGTGTTTATAGTTTATACGTTCATCACACCGCAACTAATGAACGGATTTTTATGAAATTTTGTACCCAGAATATACATATAGGCTTTTAGCTGGATGAGGTGTTGAGATAACTTTATTATTGATATATATATAGACCTCGATATTAACGCGAACGAAGGTGGGGGCAGAAGTACGAAATAAGAAGTATACTTAGATATATTCTTCTTGTTGTTATGCAGAATTAATTATTACGTGGTCAAGCCACGAACACCATATTGTTTCCAACAGAAATTCTACGTAACCCGAACGGGTGAAGTCAGGAGAATATAAATAGATTTTTGAATTGGAACGAGTCGAGTTTAAATTTTCACGCCTCGATTTATGACTGCAATACCAAAATACATATTATGAGCCATAAGCCTTCTGTGGAACCAGTAACAAAGCAAATTTAAAACCATAAAAATTCTAATTAGCTTTATAGGCCAGTTCAATTTCCTCTTCTACATGGCAAATTAAATTAATATCATTTATATAGCTAAAATGTTTCTTAAAAATTTTATAGGAAGGCAAAACGAATCGGAACAACTCCTTTCAACAGTCCAAACAGATGTCGATATTACATTGAACATTTCCGAAGGTGTTCAACCCGATCACCTTCTTCTGACTACGATTTCCAATCCGCAGTGACGTCATTGTTGGTGGAGCAGAAAAACCGGTCCCCATCATGCGTGACCGCTGTAGTCATCCGCGATCCTGAATCATCTGTGTATTGTGGTTAACGACTCACGTACTATTCAATATTATGTGCAACGTCTTATGAGAATTGCATTACTTAAGATTAGATCGCTTTTAAATAATAGGTCTTTTCGAGTACATATTTGACCTTGAATATTTAATTAAGTAAAATATACCAACTAGCTGTTCTGCGCGGCATCTCTTTATGATGTTGTATATCCTATAGTCTGCCTCGATTAATATCTATATGTCGCAGTAAGATAGAAAAAGCCGTAACATAGTTATACGAAGGCGATTCATTACTATCTCACTAGGAATATAGTTATAAAACGGTCCAAGTTTAGTGATATACTTATATTACTAGATTAAGTTTAGTGAAATAGCTTTCGGAGTGTGCAGCGTTCCTGTAGAAAACGAATAAACAGTGTTCTAGTAAATGATGTGCCTGTAAGAAGCATTCAGTGCTATGTTATTCTAGATGTCATGATTCCTCTTCTTGTCTGAACAAAAATTAGAAATTACTTATAAATAAATCTCATACAAGATATCTCAAAACTGTTGATTAGTTTTAGTGTTTGATTAGTTATAATTGCATTGTTAATGTTTAAATTCCAAAAATTATGGTAGATTTAATTATAATTGAAATTACTTTAATACGTGTAATTACGTGTTAAAGTCACAAAGTATTGTAACTAACTGCAGGAAATATAAAGTAGATCTTTTAATAAAGATAAAATCAAATTATTATACCAATTTTTATTTAATTCTATGGTAGATTTCTATTTCACTAAACTTAATCTAGTAATATAAGTATATCACTAAACTTGGACCGTTTTATAACTATATTCCTAGTGAGATAGTAATGAATCGCCTTCGTATAACTATGTTCCGGCATATAATTATATCCCTAGGGATATAACTATGTTACGGCTTTTTCTATCTTACTGCGACATATATATCTAGTCTATGTAACACAAATAATTTTTTTCATATCGGAACATTATAATATCTGAGATTAGCGCGTACACAGACTCCAAGTATAGATTTATGGAACGTTATAATATGTCGATTTACTTCCGGACATACCACACACGAAACATAATTTCAAAGTAATGAGATCAGATACATTGCAATAGGTACTCATCAGGAGACTCGATATTGATGTTTCTTATTAAGATGATATCATAAATCAAGTGTGGAATGCAACATTAATTTAATACTAGCCGCTGCTGTTATATTCTAGTACATAAACATAATTTGTTATGTGTTAAGAAACATGGATCGAGTGTGCTAAATAACAGGCTATTTGAAATTATAAATAACGAATAAGGCAGCACGGGAAATATTTAATGACAACCAACATCTTGAATAATTACATATAATTGCTGTACTGCAGAGAATATAATTTCCATGTTCCATAATCGGGTTTCACTCTCACTAAACTATTTATATAATAACCATATAAAAAGCTTTCACAGAACGGTATGAGGACAGGCAGTGGGAAAATCAGGAATGGTTAACGGGGAAAATTTAGAACCAGGGTTTATGGGAAACTATAAAATAAATATAGACGTAAGTGCTTTTCAACTAATCAAATAAGTAATCAGAACTTAAGAAAAGGAATTGAGTAAAGTACATACAATGGAATTTTACAGCTTTGTGAAGACAAATCTGGAAGGAGTTCGGAGATTTCTCGCTTCACAAAAGACTGGAAATGGGCATACATTCGCGCATAAGAAACAATTAGCTGGTAGGTTGGAGGGAAAGGGGGCGGAATGCGCGCGACCGTTAGCGTCCGGCAAGCAGCCCTAGCTGGTGACACTCCTTCCACGCTGCATCTCGATCGTGTGGACAATTGCACGACTTCTATTTACGTTCCGGTTGTGTCGGCGACTTTATTACGACCCGAGTAAATCTATGCTGATCTAGCACGAACAACCAAAAGGATTTCCCATTGGTTTGATTTCATTGATCATGCTGATGCTCATCAGCGCGCTGATCGGAGCATCAGCATGATCAATGAAAGCAGCGTAATAATGAAAAAAGATTTCCACCAAATTTTTAGCCATTATTTATTAGGCTATTCATGTTGTAGTAGGGTAAATTTACTTTGATCGAGAGTGTCAATCAGGGTATGGATTAAATCCATTACAATGATCGAATTTATCTAACGCCTGATAATGCGGGCTCTTTATAACGTCCAAGCATGACAGGCTTTGTACGTGGGTACATGGGGTGATGTGTATTATCACGGACGCTTTTAGATAAGTCCACACCATATCACCCTCTCCGTTAAACATGGTTAATAAACCCCTCTAATTTGCGCACATTTGCATTTTCAGCAATTTTCGGTCAGAAATGTTATTTATTTATTTATATTTTTTATAGAAACCGGTCATTAATAGTTTTTAAACCAATTTCAAAATTTGCTTTCGCTCTTTATCAATTTATCTGAATGATAAATTAAAACTTTTAGCACAGTCACACGATCAAAATAATTACGGATAACTTGGGGTGCTATACTTTGAACTCCTTATCAAAAATTCCAACATAGTTATGAATCAAGTGTTGTAATAAAATTTCAATTCCCAGTAAGATAGGAGTCTCCGCTAATTTTAGCCAAGTCAACAACCTAGGCCCGCGTTGGTCAAGTACCTCATCAGCATAGGGGAACAATGAGCGGATGATAACGTTATCTACCAGTGGGATGGAGGCGCCGGATATATTCCACTCCATATAAATATCTCGTATAGAATACTTGTAAGAAAATATTATTAAATTTGAAAGAGTTGTACGTGTGTGAGATTTCTATTTACATGCTATAGAAGCGTTTGTATACGCTATACTTGGTCTTCCTGGTCTTTTGCATTAAATGTTTAATTTGGATCGTTTTAGGTGCTGTAACCTTTTAAAGCACTTCCCTTTTTCAGAAAATTATGTGCTTTTTCCGGTAATATAAGGATCTAATTGCTAAGTTTGGCTTCTTAAGAGATTACCGCTACATGCCGATCTCTTATTGCCAAAGTATTTTTATACACATCTAAAATTAATATCAACACTTTTAGTCATCTTAAAACATCTTTCAAGGATGTTATCATGCGTTGCACAGATTCGCATTTTTATCAAGACGCTTATAGTTGTAACGTGTATGTTTTATACCAAACATACACTCCACATCGACTGCAAACGGACTTCAAAATAAAGAATGTGAGTACGTATTCGCAACAGACATGAAATTATCTAAATTACTACATTTGAAAGAGATAGCTGAGCAATGAATAGATAACTCAATCTTGAGATTAAAGTAGATGTTATGTAAACTATTATAATATATATCTTATCTAAAGCAATACATGTATTATTCACTACAATTAGAAGAGAATAGTTTTTTGTATTACCTACTCTATATCATGTAGAAACATTATCGTTGTTTTCCTTGTTAATAAGCTCACATTTTACGTGGCGCTGATAAATAATGGAATTGAACCGGAATGGTAGGTATATATTATCACAATTTTGAAATGTAAACTATGATATATACCTAACGAAATATAAGCATATACCTAGATTGTTATATTTCGGCTAGACTCAATATCTTACATAGGACCGAAAAATACGTTAAGAAAATAAACCCGTAAATAATTTTACATATTATTTAAGCAGCCCAATAACAAAACGTATAATTTTATATAAATTCGTTTTTCAAGTGTAGATTAAAGGTACTTTTAAGTTAACCTCAATATCAAGTTCTTTTTGTGTTCAGTTTTTCTTCAATGTCTTATTTTTTTTCAACATTACGCGTTTACATTTTAAGTCATTTATTTTCGCGATCAAGCTTAACAATTTACTATCTCGCCTTAAGATATTCAAGATATTTAAGTTCCCGTAAACGTTGAATAATTCATACACATTAAATTATTATGGTGGGTATCAAGCGCCATTTTGAAAGTTATCTTTTATATTTGCGTAGGTGCTCAACTCTTTCGATTATAAAAACATAAATTTATACAAAAGTATTTTCTTAAAATAGAACCAAAGAAAGACAATACATTCTTCTCGAAAGATTGCTTTTAATTACGAACACTTATAATTAGATCGCCTTAATCGGTCATTCAGCATGTTATATATTCTCTGTTGTATCTTATCTTGATGCAATTACCATGTCACTGCCGGTAGTTCACCTGCTTTAGTCAAAAAAACTTGCCCGGTATAACATACCGTGCACGAAGGACGCGTGCCTGCGTACGCGCATCATTCATCTTACTCGCGCATCTGCCATCTCCCTCCCTCAGTAGCCCCTGCGAATCGGGTACTACTTTTATTACTATCAAAACCAGTTAGGTCTTTCCCCATCAGCAGTTAATTATTATTGCCGAAGTACGAATTTTATAAATTACTTAAGTACACATATACATAAATCTACATAGTACCTAACAAATTTTTGAGGATGTTTAATTGTTTAGGTTTTCAATTTAATAATTAACTTAAAATGACAGCCTACAGAAATTATTTAAAAAATTATTTTTAATTTTTAATACAAATATCAGCTTATTCATTACAAAAACATTAGATAACAAAAAACATAAGTAACATCCAGATGGTTCTCCAGACAAATGATAATAGTGTTTGCATTCAGTTAAAACAATATTTAATCTGTTCCATATAAAAATGCACTACCTATCACTTCAAATTATTACATAACACACACTTTATTACACACAAGTACTTTATATTAAGCAAAGAGTGATTATTATTCAAAAATAAAATTTGCTTAATTGTAGAATATAAAGCACATTGACTTAGGTGCCTCGGAGAAATAGAATAAATTATGGAAAGATTGGGGCGTCAAGAGGGTATACCTGGGACGATCTGTAGGATGTTGTGAGACCCAAGTATTATTGGAGCAATAGGCACTGGTGCTGCAGAATAGGTGGGAATGGTAGGCTCTTGTGTTAGTAACCAAGACTCAGATATCTGTTGGTTGGTAAGCATATCACATATTATATATTAAAGGAAAAAAGGCAATTTTCAGTACTCAAATATGACCATTTGAGAGAAACTGTGTACCTTTTATTTAAAATAAGGCATTATTAAGCATGACATTGTACAACAACAACATTTGCAAAACCTATAGTTAAGCTTTGTGGATGAATTTTCAATTGAAATGTATTTCTGGCATGTCCCGCTCTAGATATGTTTAAATTAATTTTAATGGGGAGATATCGCGTAATATAAATAATTTTTTCATTATTAACAATTATAAGAAAAATTAAGAATCAAAAATATCTTTAATTATTTACATGTAAAACCAATTAATGAAATATCATAAAACATTATATATTATAAACTTACTTTTAGAACTACCTGATGATGATGTACGAAATCAGTTGTGTTTAAATAAATAAGTAAATCATTATTGTAAAAGTGTTAATATAGTGTTTGTCTTCATATAAAAGTAATACAAAGTATAAAGTATATTTTTAGGTAAATTTACATATAAAAAGTTAATTAAGACTAGAAGCACAATAGTAGATAAAACGTAAACTTTTTATCGTTTATAACTGTTGTAATGATTCATCTGACCGAACAGATATAGTAAACAAGTGTCGGTATTTAAACAACGAAGCACTTTTTATTGATTTATCTTTAAAAATTGGTTGATTGCTCCTGCTTAATCAAGAAAGTCGATGAGTAATGCCTTACTTACCAAAACTCTCTGTTAATTTTAGCATAACCCCGCCGATATGCATGTCGCCCTTTACAACCATCGTACGCTTCTCGTTCATATCCGTCACGTAGATGGTGAGGTTCCATGACCCATCGCCAACAATTTCACCGTCCGCTAACATTTTGCACCAGTTTTTGATCACTTAAACACAAAAAAGTCACTTCCTGTAGCACATCGCGGATAAACTCAAAATTAATTGTGAACACCTCCACTAACGTCTATAGTTGACGTTTGACTGATGGTTTGCAATTTGTATGACGTTCTCCCGTCTGACGCTAGTCTCGAGACTCGAGTTTTGTCGAGAGTCTCGACATCAAAAAGACATACCGATAGGGCGGTGGCCCTAAAAATCGGTTTTTTCTACACAAAAAATGTAGGATATAAAACGACGTTCTCGCCATTAAATGCGGAAATTTATTTAAATGTATGTATTAATTTGTATTATGAAATGATTATTATTATGGACTGTCGTTGTCTGAAATAAAAGGATTTTTTTTATTTTAATTATTTTCCTTATAATGACGGAATGAATAAGATAATACGAATTAATTTGTAAAAAACACTTCATCAAGTTTCACTGTTATTTATTTTCTACACTACTTATACCTAGTAAATATTTATTCACAAATTATACCCATTTCTAACACCATCTTCAGTAAATTTAAGAATAATATCAACAAATGGTGGCGCATGTATTCAGATCTCAGTCGCGCTCTGTTTGCATCTATAGTCTATACTCACACTCGAAGTTATAAATGCGCAAGTAACACTGTCTGGATGTCTGTCTTTTCTTTACACCTTTAGTAAGTACTGAAAATTGGATGGAAATTTATATATTGATTGTTTTAATGAAATGATTTTAGTGGTAATCATACCAATTTCCATTATTCCAATTTCCATACCAATAATAAGTTAATAATTAGATATGAACAAATAATTTTATGTTATGTTTTTTGCTGATGGTACCGGTACAGTCAGTCGTCATTTCCAATCTCATCCTCTATCCGAATGTGTAGTATAATGTTTGAAAACAATAGAATAATTAAGAGCGTTTACATGACCCAAAATGAAAATATTAGAGAAAATATCGATTAACCGGTAATGAGTACATCACCGCGGTTGGTTATTTTCTGACAGTGACAATGACAGCTTATAATAATTGACACATTGAAAATAAACGTCGACATAAAACTTAAACAGAACTTTGCATACAGTATTTTTTTATTTCAACCAAAATTCGTTTGATTTTATAATTACTGTAGCTTCTTTAGATTTTAAAACATTTATTTTACAGTAAATCATCATTTAGCGTCTTACCATTTAACCCTATAATTTTTCTTACGAACAAAAGTTTGTCATGTAGCTAAGTGTTATTCAAATACAGATTTGGTTTGTTATTTTGCCGTATATATTTTATGTTCTATGAGTAAGAGAAAATTATCAAAAGAAATGGTTGCAAAAAGCAAAAATAAAGGTAGTATTCGCCTTTTAATTTGGAATGTGAGTATAAACGTAAAATTTATCTGTGTATTGTGAATTTCAGTATTAGCATGTTCAACTCCCGAACACCGGTTGGAATCGCCGTCGAGAGATAGTGATTCAATATGTGATTCAGAGGCTGGAAGTCCTGTTCCTTTTTTATGCACTCAAGATGGCGCTGAGGGCGAAACTGACGTAGTATGGAATTTTTACACACCAAAATCTGAACATGCCACCAGGTCTAAGAATACAACTCCTGTAAGTAGGAAAGCCAGAAAAGCATTAAGGCCAAAATTGATTGAAAAACCTCAACCAAAACGGAGACTACCTGTACGACCATCCCAAAAAAGAACTGAATTATTCCAAGACCTAATAGAATTAAATCAAAACCTGCATGAATTAATCAAACAAAAAGCAACATCAATAAATGAAACCAATAAACCACAATCAGGTAGTGAGGATGACATATTTAGTGATACCAGTGAAAGCTCTCCAAAAAGTGGCTTGCGTTCAAGTAGCCGTTGTCTTAGAAAAAATGTTTTGAGTTCTAAATTCAAAAAGCAAGAACCAGAAAATGGTTTGGAATCTGATGACTCTATGAATGAATGTCTTTTAAGGGCCAGCCAAGTTGTTGAAGAAAATATTATAAACTATGATCATTCAGCACCAAAAAGACCTTGTCTTGAGAAGTTAACAAATAAAAGTAGATCTTGTTTCAAACCAAGAGTAAATATGAATATGGATCAAGATTCTATGGATACTATTCTTAGTAATATTAAATTGGAGTCACCCATCATTACAAAAAATAAAAAGTGTGATTCACCAAGGTTAAATAACGATTCATTTGATAACTTGCTAGGCAATTTAAATGATAGTGCATTGGAGAGGCTATCCCAGATGCCAGTAAGCGATAAAAAGAAGAATGTCACAAGTACAAAAGACAATAGCTGGGTTTTAGAGGACATAGTGTTGCACGGAGAGAGTCCATCGTCTAAATCAATATTTGGTAGACATAATTCTATGCCAGAGTCACCATCAATGATGGAAATAAATAAACCTTCTACCAGTGGCACAGCTTTTGGAAGATACAACTCCATGCCATTTAATAAAAGTGATGAGAAAATTATAGGTTTGTTAAAACATTATTTTTATAAAGAATGAACATTGGCTGATTTCTGTTCCATTCAGTATTTCTTCAAGCATGTAATATTTCTCAATTGAAAGTTAGAATGTATTTCTTTCAATCTCATCAAATCTATAATGTTTTTTATGAGTTAAATTTTTTATCTTCAATATTATGGCTACTTTTTAGGCTACTCCAGGTGGCACTACAACAATCTAATATAACAATGTATAACATTTTATTATTTTTTGTAATAAAAAGAATTAGTTCCAGGTGATTCACCCATAAGATGCACTCAAGATGAAATAAAAAAGAAACATCAGCTAGCAAGAGAAAGGTTAATGGCTAAAAGACTTCTGCCGTTCACTACCTCACAACAATCAACTCAGGGGTCATCACAAAATGTATTGCCGATAAAGAAGTGTGTTTTCCAACCAAAAGTTGCTAGTACAATAAAAGGTTCCTTGGACACTAAAAATTGTGTTGTACAGAAAGCTAGTAATAATTCAAATAATCACACAGAACAAACAAAGGCTGATCAATCTAATGTGAAACTATTAATTGAAAAGAAGAGACAAGAAGCATTAATGAAGTTAAGACGAAGGCAACCACAGACGAAGATGCCATAAGACAATACTCCAAAACTGATGAGATGTATTTGTTTTTATTGTTTAAAACTCAATGAAGCTATGTGATATTGGCGTATTTTATTTACATAAATAAGTGTATTGATACAATTACAATTACAATTATTGTTTTTATAAATTATGAATGATGATTATAGACATGTGATTTAATTTGGTTGTTTTGATTTTTAACATTTGTTTCGATACAAAAATCATGTATCTATAAAAAGTTATGTATCTTTTTTAAATAATTCAGAAATTACGAATTATATGTACACTCCATATCAAGCATTTGTGTTTTTGTATGTATGTTATTATTTTACAAAAACTAGACTAATTCCATAAATTCTATTAGCATTAGAATGCTGCATCTTCACTGAGTGACTTAAGCTGTATAATATTATGCTACGGAAGCGAAGGCGCGCGGAAAAGCTGGTAAAAATTAAGTAGAGGGATACCAGATGACATTTATTTCATTTTATTTTAATCCCATAAATCCCCGAATAAGTAATATTTTCTACTATATTCATTAAGTTAAAGTAGGTAGTACAATAATGAACGTTTTAATAATACTTTAATTATGATTGGTTAAGTTTATTTAATGAATGCATCTATGTCATGACGACGTCAATTTAATTTGTTGACGTTTAAGTTTTAAAACAGGTTGTCAAAATTTTATTGTCAACAGTTGGTCGATAGTTTTCTCAATCATAGTTCTGAATTGGATTTCGTATTAAATAAATAGAACTAAAACAATAAATTTTGGAATTACGATAACTAGAATTAGAATATTTTAACGAATTAATATTATTGTCATGAATTGTTGTTCAAGGGTCGTTTAAAGTAGGTTATAAAACAAAATAAAAATAAAGAAATTTTGAAAAGGAAGAAGAAATAATTGCATAATGGCTCTTAAATACGTACGTCAAGCTTTTAAGACCTTATGTGTTCGAGAAAAGTGTAATTTGAATTATCAAAGAATGCTGAGTACCAGTGAACCAACAAGATTAGGCATGATACCAATCGTTGTGGAACAGACAGGTAGAGGCGAACGAGCTTACGATATCTATTCACGACTTCTCCGCGAACGAATAATTTGTTTAATGGGTCCTATTAACGATGAAATCAGCTCTTTAGTGGTAGCTCAGCTTTTGTTTTTGCAATCTGAATCAAGCAAGAAACCAGTTCACTTATATATAAATTCTCCAGGTGGTAATGTGACAGCCGGTTTAGGAATATATGATACAATGCAATACATAACTCCTCCAGTTGCCACTTGGTGTGTAGGTCAAGCCTGCAGTATGGCTTCCCTCCTTCTTGCAGCAGGAGCCCCTGGTATGCGTCACGCGTTACCAAACTCAAGAATAATGATTCATCAACCATCTGGAGGTGTAAGAGGCCAAGCGACCGACATTCAAATTCAAGCAGAAGAAATTTTAAAACTGAAAGCTCAAATAAATGGATTGTATGTGCGTCACACTGGTCTGCCCGCTGAAAAGGTGCAGAATTCTATGGAGCGAGATTATTTCATGTCACCAACAGAAGCAAAGACATTTGGACTAATTGACAATGTTTTGGAACATCCACCGTCACATGCAATGGAGAATGAGTGTACTGCGAATCCAAGTACAACTCCTAGTGAATAATCTTTGAACTATGTGATATAATGATCTATAATTGTTTAGTGGAAATGTTAAATATATTTGTTATATATTTTTAGTTTTTATTATTTCATTGCTCATATCAATAACAATAGGTGAATAAACTCTAAAGAGTTTGTCAACTCTGTAGAGCTATTGTAAACATATTTGTTAATATTACTATGTTTTTATACTGAATGATATACAAAAGTCATTAATAAGATAATATCATAATGAATAACAAAAAATAGTTGTGATTATCATTCTGCCTAACATTTCAATAATTTTGTAAGGAAAGTGTTGTCACATTTCAAATATGGATGATGAAAATGTATTAAGGTATACCTCGGAGATGTAATTTATTTATAATTAATATTTATAAATTATAATTTGATGCATCTCAAGTATGAAAATTTATTTTCTTTGCAGATGGATAGTATCTATATCAAAAAATCGAGAAAATAACAACATTTTTTACTGACTACATGCATTTGTCTACTTTCAAAAGTTTAATTTGGATAAGCTTGAGCAAAAAAGTATAAATGAAATTGAAATTTTAATCTTTTCTCAAAAAAAAAAAAAAACTAATGCAGGTTAGATATTGTGAGGTACATATTATTATAGATATAATAATATAAAAATATGTATAGATATACATATAATAAAGCAGTAACCAAACCAATTCTGTACATTGAATATTTAATTGGTATGCAATATATATGTTCTATAGACACTAAAACCATAATTAGATTTTTCCTGTTATTTTTTTTATCTGTTTGTATGTGTGTCAATCTCGTAAAAACCACTGGGCAGATTTTGATAACACTATATGCCGCTATTAGTTGCAACTTATTGGCTACATTTTATTCGTAAAAAATATTTTTTAGAGGCTACTCTATACCTGTAAACGGAGGGTAAAAAAATAAATTCGCGAATATATCATTTAATGAGGTAACATTGGATAATTATTCAAAAAGAAAATACAGGATTTTTAATAGCTTTTTTGTTAAAATAAAAATTCAACGAGATTTAAGCTACCAAAGTCGTAAATACGTCATGCTGCGTGAAAGGGTGAGGTTTGGATTTAGTAGCGGACATGTCTTTATAATCTAAACAGACAGAGTAGACGTTAAAAACACTGAATGATTTTGGTGAACTCTATTTCCATAGAAAATTATACAAAAAACATTAGACATAAAATATGTTACCGGTCCTGCAACCGTAATTTTTTGAAACTTGGTGCGCGCCTGCGGAGCGGAGCGAAACTGCGGGCGGAGAGCCTGTTTAATATAGATATACTACAACAACGTAAATAACATAAACCTAAAGATTAATAAGGACATATAATTTTTTGAGATTTTTCTTGTATCCAGTTGTAGTAATATGAAACATTTGTATATACTGTAAGCGCAGGAAATGCGTAAACCACATGTGAAACTAGGCCCACTATTTGATAATCGTTTGTTACTAAGCCACTTCCCGAGTCGCCTCTGTAAGTAAAATAATTTATTAAAATACCAATATTTTATCTAGTTAATATTCAATATTGATTATTATAATTAATGCCATAATTTGCTCTTTTTCATAAGTTTTAGGTCGAGCCAATGATCTTTAATATTTATAAACTAGTAACTACTAACTAAGCTCCCGTGTGGTTAACCACGTATATCTCAATTTCCCATGGGATTTCTGGGATAAAAACTATCATGTGGCCTTTTTGAGTTTCATGATCATGATCATGATCATTATAAGGCAATTTATTTACTCCACAGACTTGCAAGTTATGTGTATTATTTTAAAGCTGTAAATTGCATATTCAAATTCAAAATCCAAATCGTTTATTTTTTCAAATTGGCTTTTTGAAAGGTCACATACATGTTTTAATTTTATTTACCACCGATTCGGAAGGCAATGTTTACTGAGAAGAACCGGCAAGGAATATATATTTTTCGTACTTACCTAGCTGGTCTCGAAACGTTTTGATTTAAGCTGCCGGCACATATCATCCCAGGGTGAAGATCTCCGATGCGAGCGCAAACATCACGAGATCTAATTTTTTGTTGTACGACTTTTAACTTGTATGTGAATTCAGTCATTTCAGCCTTAAACAAACGCATCACTTAATAATTTGTATGAGATAAATACACTAAGAAATAAAATTACCGAAAATAAATAAAATTACCGAGTAAGAAATAAAAAAAATCAGAAAACATTTTAGGTTTGTATCTGTATCTTCCAACTAGCTGAGTTTTACTCGCATATATTATATCCCGTTCCAATAGGATTTTCGGGACAAAAACGGATTTCCTGGGGTTTCAAAGAATCTCTGTACAAAATTTCATCCAAATCGGTCCTGTAGTTTCGAAACCATTGCACTTTATAATTTTAGTATAGAAGTATAGACGTAAGCAATAAATAATTAGATTACAAGTTAGTATTATTTAGTCTATTTTATGATTTCCATAACGTATGTATGCTCATATTATTTCAATTTTTTTGGATCTAACATACGATTCGTTAAAAGTTAATAGTAATGATTCCATGCCCTCCATTCGTTATTGGCTAACCACTAAAGGAATTCAAATTGTCTAAATAACTTCTAAGAACGTTCTAGTCTGATGGCTTCCATTACTTAAAGGAGCTAAAGTTTTATACGCATTCCAGTAAAGCCAACGATACTTCTTATGTCTATTGCTATTAGAGTCACATTACTTACGTCAACTGCGCCCCACCCGGCCAATATGCCATTTTGTTTTGCAGTATTCGGTAGCAAAATCACACGCTTGATATAATTTCCTAAAGGCAATTCGTGCTTAAGTTTCACTAGAGCAATGTCATTGATTACAGATTTTTTGCTGTAATTCTTGTGCTTGTATACCCTTTTCGCATCTCTTACTAGTGTTACCTATAGGGTAATATTGTTATCTATTAAGTCAAGTTAAAATGTGGCAAACTATGGCATTAAGTAACAATAAATCGTACATTTTTATGAACAAAGATTAATAAAAATATACAGCAAACAATTAAATTTTATACCTTTAGAACTATAGAAGGATAAAAAATATATAATTAAACGCAATAAAGTTATTCCAATCAGAACATAAAAAATAGTGCTGCGGGTTTTATTATGGCCAATTACCTTATTAATATCATGATGTCCACCATAAGCTTTAACAATACTTTTATTGTTTAACATTTCAAAGCAATGCGCAGCTGTCAACAGTACAACTTGATTCAACACCGAAGATCCGCAAAAAAATTTAGCACCCTGACAATCAATGAACAAAAATATTGCGTGAGGAAACATTCGAATCGTCGTTAAGTTACCACCGACAACTTTACCCTCCATTTTACAAGAAATCTGGCTAAATTTATAAAAACATATGAATACGAAAATTCTTAAGAATACGTCTGAATACATATCCGAATTTGATCTGTGTAAAATGGCGCAATAAGAGAAGATTAAAAGTGTTTTATAGGTTTAATTCCGCTGTTATGGGACCGTAAAGATTGTTATGTTGAACAGTAATTGAATGGGTGTCCTTCGAGTTGATACGACATTATTTTGATTTCTGTAACATGGGTACGATGTTTATGTACAATTCAATTATTGGATTTGGTTATTTGATAAAACTTTTCTCACCTCGATCAACTATTCGTTACAATACTACAAAGTATTTTGTTTTATAAGTAAGCATGTATGTTAATGTTAATACATGTTGTACCTGTTATTATTATTGCGTTTGCCAAATAAACAATAATAATAGAACATCGTTTAAAACTCTCCTCATACTTTATAGTTTACATACTCCCTTACTTAATATTATAAATGCCTATAGTAACTTCGTCAGTCTGTCTCTTCTAAACATCTAAACTAATAGAGATTGTTTGAAATGCTCGGGCAAGGGTATATGATAGTTTTTATTTCGAAAATCCTTCGGAAACGAGAGATATATATGGTGGTGAAACTGCGGGGCACAGCTAGTTTTTAATATTTTAACTTCAATTTCAATTATATCGTTACATTCGGTGCAGATTAAATTTCAATTAGGTAATTCGTTAGTTTAAACATATCTTTGTGTAAATTATAACGTTATATAAACTCAAAATAAACCAGCTATATTAATATTTAAATTATATGATAAAGCTTACACGTTAACGAGTAAAGTCGCAAACGGACGTGTATTTATTCTCCGCTGATCGCAGCCGTTGGTTATCATAGCTCAAAACTGTCAAAGTACCAACTAGAGAATCGTGTTTTTATTGTCACAATTGCAGAAGTTCCTACAGCCTTTCACGAGAAACAGTGATAGCTTTTTGCAATGTTATCGTATTTCTCACAGGCTTTATATATCTGTTATTTCTTCTAACTATCATTGAAGGAAAAATTGTAAATAATCTTTCGAGAAAAAACATATATGATATATATTATATATACTTAATATGCACAATCAATAATTTTATATAACAAAAGTAATCTTAAAGAAAATGGCGTAAAGGTATTATCGTAAGTCTCTACGGGGTATAGAGAAAAATGAGAAGTTGTATTAATCTACTTTATCGTATTTTATTCATGAAAAAAATCTCCGCAAAGGGAATAAAGAAATGTAATATTAATGTAAGCGAGCGATATTGATGACCTCATCATATTTATGCTGTTCTGAATTATATTATAGTTGTTATGAGCGTAATCCAAAAGACATAACCATATTTGCTGAAAGCAACCTTAGAAGCTTATAGTTAAGCTTGAAGTTGTACACAACATAGTATGTATTGTCGTCACATAAACGTGCCGTATCTAAACTGGGATGATTCAGCCATTCAGAAACCATTGAATAAACTTGAATGAATAATCGCTCGCCGATTAATGTCTCTTCACATTCGTGATTCCAAGTGTGTCTTGGCGTCTGAGCAAACAAGGTCACAATACACGAGACATGTGGGTTGTTACTTGTTACATTCAAAACAATGCTTATCTATCAGCCCCTTTATAATCTGTGAAAAGGCTTGATGAGGCGGGGCGCGTGCGCGGTTTGCGGGTCGATATTTAGTGACGTCAACAGGAGTCCGGCTTCAGTCAGCCGCCGGTGGCCACGGTGATCATGTGGCTGCAATGGATAACCGCAACGGTTCTTATAGCGACGGTGTACTCTCGCGATGTATTCACCAACTCGTTCCTGGTGCGGTTCAAGCGGTCGCTGCGCCACGAGGAGGCCCACGACATCGCGCTGCAGCACGGCTTTGACAACCTCGGCCCGGTAAGCGAGCACGTGATGTGGACGTAAACATAGCGAAACATAGTCTAGCTGTTGTTGCAGATTCATTGCGCTTGGCCCGATGAATGATGGACGTCAGAGCCAGCGACGTATACTGTAATGGCTTGCTATTTTATGCGTATCTATGTATTTATTTGTAATATGCTTATTTATTTTTCTTGTATTATTTGAGAAAATATTTATTCTCATTGAAGTTTCAGCTCTTATCGTAGGTAATATACACTGCTAATATAGGAATTAAAAAGCCACTAAGTAGCAATTTTTATGAAATATTTATTATGTCCATACGTTATCATGGTCGGATATACATCATTAACTTCCGATTGGCGGGAGGCGGTACATCGACAAAGTTGACGTAATGTTTATCGATGTAATGTGATACTCTTGTATAATAAATACACAAAATTTTATATTTTAGTAAAAATTATTTTAGGATGTACTTGACTCTGCTAGATAGGATATTTACTAAGGAGAGTTTAATGGTACCTATAACAATATATACTTCGTAATCGATGTGCATTGAAGATTACGTTAGAATACTACTAATTTAAAAATCATGTATAAAACAAAGCTCAGTTCTTTGTATGCTTTTAATATAGGGGGGCATTGTTTGAAAAAAACAGTGTGTGTGTTTGTCCCGCAAGCTTCTAAGCCATTCATGACTGCCGTG
This sequence comes from Phoebis sennae, assembly GCA_001586405.1. Lineage (NCBI taxonomy): Eukaryota > Metazoa > Arthropoda > Insecta > Lepidoptera > Pieridae > Phoebis > Phoebis sennae. Next base: position 298,116 of record LQNK01002874.1, on the reverse strand, counting down.
AAACTTTCGTAAGTTTGTTACGCCCGCCCGTCATGGATTTTCAATCAGCACAAAAACTTTATAGCAAATACGCCACCGACTTGCATATAAAGTACCGAACAACTTTCTGTTACATCGAGTTTATTTGAGTTCTCATAAATACTATTCTCCCAGGCATTTTTCTTAACAAGATATGCTTTTGAATAAGTATATTACGACACACTTATATTTTAATTTTATTTACACTTTATTATGTTGAACATATTATTCTTAAATTTTAATATAGTTACAATCAAGAAAGATTTGTAATAATGGAACTCTATATTTAATAAAAATACTTTTTAACGGATTTTAAACTCGGTATATTATACAGTGTACCGAATAAGGTTAAATGATTTTGTTCATTAATTAATTAGTTAAAAAAATATATTATTTCAGCCAGTAGTTATATATATATATAGCCAGTAGGTAGTATATGTATATTATAAGCTCAGTAGTTTCATATTGCCAAATAAAGAAAAATAAGTACAATTTCATAATAATAAATAGTTTCAGATAATATTATCTCAGATTCCGATTTATATAAAGGTTTTACTTAAAAAATAAATAACAAATAAATTGTACAAACATTCATTCTATAATTATTAACGTTTTATAAGTAAATTTTTAATTAATTTCTCATAAGACGACATGACACTATGAAAATCAAAACGGTTAATATATAAAGATAATTGTTAATAATTATCTCAGCAAAGTGATTTGTAATTTAATTACATCAAAGAAAATACAAAGGAGTACTATAATGTTTATCGTCGTAAATAATATTGTTTGTAATAAAGTCATTACTTTAATTGCTTGAAATTTTCAATTAATTTTACAAACGTTCAAAAAAATATTAAATAAAGTTACATTTTTGTGATTTGTAATTTATAATCATAGAATGGTCACAGATAACTAACATGATTAATTAAAAGATAACCACTAAAAAATATAAAATATCAAGAATGTTTAATGTTTTTCTGCTTTAAATTGTTTGCAACATCTGGTATTTAAGTCCTGATTTCTAAAAGAATTTATTTTAAATCTAATAAAAGAAATACCATGTCCAAGTGACAAAACATCTTAAGAGGTATTTTCGTAGCGCCTCCGTAGCCTTCGTAGACGTTAATTTTTATGCTCCTATCATTTATTCAAATGGGAATCTCTAAGTGCTTTAGCTGGGAATGTTTTATCATTGTTTTTATATAAAACATTTTTTTTATTAAATCATTTATAAAAAGATGGAACAGGGGATAGGATGACATTAGATATTTCAGATATAATTTGTATACACTAGAATTTTGACTTAGCAACATATTTGATATTGACAGAGTCCTTTGCACTGTTTTTGTTTATCCTTTTTTTAACACAGTAATACACCCATATGTATTGCATGTCCTATACATGAAAATAGTGGAAAGATTTCGTTGAATTAAACAGAAGAAAATATAATGTTCAGATGTCTCATTATCTTAAGAAGTATTTCGTAGCGACTCCGTAGCCTTCGTAGACGTTAATTTTTTATGCTCCTATCATTTATTCAAGAGATAATCTGAGGATATATTTTTGCTTGATATTATTATAGTAATTACCTCAAGGTTAAAACTTATAACATTTTTTTTCTTAGAGACAAGATTGATTATTATATTTGATAATTGTTTAATATTTTCGATTAACTATACAAGATTAAGATTACTACAAATTAATATACCTACTCTTGAATCAGGAATATTTTCAAAATAGAGGTTTTTTCTTTTTCTGTTTGGTAGGCCTTGTTTTGGCCGAGCTCACACTTCCACAAAATCCTCTCATGGGAATAGAAAATTGGAAAAGTAAGGCTTACATTTCCAATGTTCTATTCCCATTTCCCACACTGTCTGAACACTGTCTATCCATCTACACTTCGGCTTGCCTTATTGTTGTTCCATCCGTATTGCTCAGTAGTATGTGTACAGGGGCTCTAGTGTCTGGCATCCGTATAACACGCCCTTCTCATCGTAGGACCTCTATTTTTATAGAGTTAATAATTTCCGGGTCAACACAATTAAATTAAAATTTACCATTAAATTATGGTATTCATAAAAACGTCGACTTTGTAATACTATCTGATGTTGACAGTCACACACTGATATATTATTTGGTAGGTAATCTCATTCGAATATACGAAACGCGGTAAATGCCCTATACATAGAAATAGTCTAAATTAGTTGATAGCATCAGGCGTTGCCACATCAAAGCGCGTGTGGCCGTTGAACCAACCCGCATGTCTGTTTACCAATATCATGGTATCCCCACTTATCGATATTATCCCATCACTTAGCCTATCGATATCGATATTTTTAGATGGTACACATTTTGACATTTATTATTCCTCACTAAGCTCGCATTATTTATTTTACAATGGAAGGAAGTTTATATTATTGTTTTTATAACTCTCGACTAGAATGAGGGAAATTATTAATTTATTAAAGTATGATAATATATTCCATGAAGTAAAAGAACTCTTCTATTTTTAATGTGAAACAATATTTACGTTGCGCGGAATACATTTCACGTACAATGTTTCTAAACTGAGATATTCCTTTAAGAGTTTAAGAAGTTTAAAACATATTTTTATAATATATCAACGTATGTACATATTGTAATTTACTCTGTTCGGCCGTCCTGGCTAAGGAGGAACAGAAAAAATAAATTTTATACATGCTGTTAAAATTGTATGTCTCCCTATCTGCAAACGGTTGCCTGAAAGAGATGGGTGTGATTTGTTCATGTCAACTTTGGGTTTGATTACTATACATATGTATGTATATGGACTCTATTGATTTACTTGTAATAAAGTGTTATTCATTCATTCATTATGTCACGCACGGGAGTGAAGCCGCGCGGAACAGCTATTAGTCAATATGTAGAAATCATCGAATGACAATGACATACTAAAATTGACGACATAGAAACATAAATAAAGTGAATCTGTCCTATTTCGTGGTGATCCAAATCTATTCCCACCCTCTTTCCATCATATTTTCGCCTACATGATAAATTATGTATTCTGTATTTTCGTTAATATTATTTTCTGCAGCTGGCTTACCTCACCTTGTTATATTTATATTAATCGCATTGTGCACCGCGGGTTTACCCACGTTGGTTGTTGTGTTATGCTGAAGATAGTATTATATTATCTGTGGCTGAAGGTAAGGTATGGCTATAAAACAAACAAAGAAACAAATTATATAATATTATGTTCGAAGCTTTAAAGTTTCATTAATCTCTTAAGCATAGGTTAAGGTATAATTAATCACATATTGTCTTATAAATTATCACATAAGCCTATCGAAGTTAAACGCTAACCATAATAATCCCGATGCGGCGCCAAGAGGTTCCGTATAATATGTCATTATACACGATACAATAAGTGCCAATAACTACCCCAGCCGTTATCGTCCCATGTTAAGTATGTTATATGTATGAATATTTCTGACCTAAATCCGGATCTCTCAGGGGCTGTAACACGAGAGCAAATCAAATTTAACCTAACGCGTTATAAACGTGCTGAAATTTGGTTGTTTTGAAGAACCTAAAATTAGAATTTTGGTGGCTAATCAGTTTTCAAACAGTATTAGTTTATCGGAGTAGACTATGATTTAAATAGCCTTAAAAAGCTATTATTTAAATGAGTACTATTTCTGTTGTTATTAAAATCGTCACAACTCACAGAGTATAACTAAAGTATTAAAAATGTAAATACAAAATTACAGGTAAGATATCCTTATAATATATTATATTGATATATAAAAAGACAATGTCCGGTATTAAATAGTTTAGTTGGATAAGAAGGGTACCAAATACACGATTTTATTATTATTATAATTTAATTTTATCTTCTACAATTATACTAGTCTCGGAAACAAAAGCCAAGGCCAGATATAATATAGTGCGATGTATCATGGGATATAGACTTTTAATCCCTGAAGCGGAGTGGTCCTGTATCTAATAACTTTCCGATTAAATGGCGATTTTAATAGAAGTTGAGTTATTATATTGGAAAAACCTTTTAAACTATACGGAATAAAATGTTGTACATTTCCTACAATGGTCTTGCTTGAATACGTTATGAAAAAGGAACATTAAAAGCTTTGTTCATAATAATATACCCATGACGGTGATTTCCATCTTATTTATTATTACTTATTTCAACTTAGGTGAATTCCAACTTATTTACTTCTTTTTGTGTAGAAAACAATTAAAAAAAACACAGCTTGCAGTGGTTTCCAAACTATTAGAAACTTATTTTGAAATTTAACGATTTTTCATCGAATTGCAAGTTTTTTTAGGGGAAAGGGTAAACTTTTTCTTAGCGAATATACCGACAAAACCAGTTTCAAAGCATATTTATTTCATCGATTTTTTGAAATGGTTTATCGTGGAGAGCACCTTTTTGTCTTTATAATTAACTAGCTGAGCTCCGCAGTTTCACCCGCGTATACATCCCGTTCCCGTAGGATTTTCGGGATAAAAACTATCCTATGTCATT
>LQNK01002874.1:251737-292669 GCA_001586405.1 Phoebis sennae | reverse complement strand
AGCCAAGGCCAGATTTAATATAGTGCGATGTATCATGGGATATAGACTTTTAATCCCTGAAGCGGAGTGGTCCTGTATCTAATAACTTTCCGATTAAATAGCAATTTTAATAGAAGTTGAGTTATTATATTGGAAAAACCTTTTAAACTATACAGAATAAAATGTTGTACATTTCCTACAATGGTGTTGCTTGAATACGTTATGAAATAGGAACATTAAAAGCTTTGTTCATAATAATATACCCATGACGGTGATTTCCATCTTACTTATTATTACTTATTTCAACTTAGGTGAATTCCAATTTATTTACTTCTTTTTGTATAGCAAACAAAAGAGCGTGCATGCAGTGGTCTCGAAAGAACCAACTATTAAAAATTTATTTTGATTTTTCATCGAATTGCAAGTTTTTTTAAAAACAAAACCAGTTTCAAGGCATATTTATTTCATCGATTTTTTGAAATGGTTTATCGTGGAGTGCACCTTTATTTCTTCATAATTAATTATTATGACATAAAAAAAGAAACAAACAGTAAGCTCATTCACAATAATCTATTCAAATAAAATTACAAAAGCGTGGAAAGCCCCAACATCCCGAAGGTTACTTCTTTAATTGTCTAGGGTCTTTATTTTAATAACATTCTAACAAAACATGGTACACATCGTTTACTTTTTGCACATAACATCATCATTATAATAAAATCACGACACGTTCTGTTTATTCTGTATTTGATTAAGTTTTGACGCAAAACTCATTACCGCAATGCATATTCTGATAATATTGCCAAAACCAACAAAGCTGAGAATCAGTATTTTAATTGGAAGGATTTATTTTTGCTAATATAAAGTAAACGATGATCGTTGAAGCATTACATTGATTATTTAGCTTCTTGTGAATATTGAACTATATCAGTTTATCAGCATTTTGTTGCATGTGTTTATATTATTTACTACCAAAAAGCAATTTGTATACCTATCACAGGAATGTCAAGCCCAATATAATAAAATATTTTCTTAGCAAATAACGCCACCCTGTGTTGATTACATGAATATTAAAGATGAGCAATGTCTAAGAAGATTATATTGCGAATTATTTTCCAAGAAACACGAACAAATAAGCCGAATTAGTCTCACATTGAGACGCTATGAATACCTCGTTTTGTGCTATTCATCATGGTTGTTTGTGAAGGTGGGATTTAACAATGGCAATAATAATTACACTTACGCAAAACGTAATACATTCCACGTGGAGATAGAGACAATTATGAAAATGTTAATCATGTACAATATGATAAAAATATCTTAAAATATTTTTTGGATATTAAAATAGATATATCCTGCACAGATAATCCTCGTGGCTTCGCTCCCGTAGTAAAATGTTATACAATAACCTATGTGCTATATAGTCTTCGTTGATGAATGGTGTATTTAACGCTAAAAGCAATTCAAGCAATCAAACAAAAGTGATAAAAACTAAAGGTCATGTAATAAACTGTATTGTGTAAAGTAAGTAAAAGTGCAATGTACTAAAAATTCAGGTTAATTCTTTACGTATCTTGTTTTATTTGAATAAGCGCCTCTGCCCAAACCACTACCATAAATAAACGCTTTTCGAAATAAATTCATTTTCATGGGAAATCTTACAATGAAATTTGTCATTTACCAGGATAAAAAGTGACAAAACTTTGTAACATTTGTCTTAGTCCGTTCAAACGGTATTACGTTTCAGAAATTTCCACACGTATTATATAATTAGAATAATTATTTATTATGTTGCAGAATTTTGTTAAATGTCAAGTTAAATATGAAGCTTATGCTGCAGGTGATGATAATTTAAAAAGCATTCATTAATGCAATGAAATTGTAAATGCATTTTTAACTGATTATTGAAGTATCAACAACTTCTCCGACGAATCAAGACTTTTAAGATGAAACTTTACATACTTTTAGGCATTTTCAAATTTCTTTTCAATAATATAAGAATGTATTAGGAATTCTATCACTTGCATTTCCAAATATCTAAATTCTTTTCTGTCGTTTACCGGGTTAAAAAAGTTATATATTAAATCATAAATAACCACACGTATAAAATAAAATGAGGTTTGTAATTGTAACGTGCTTTAATTAATATATAATTGAGTGGATAAGAACTTTGTTAATTCTCAAGTTATTTATGAAGCTTAGTGCTGAACGTTATTATAACTTTGTAAAACTTGCTTCAAATTGTAAATGCATTTAAAGTGATTGCTGAAGACTCGGTACGACGTAGACATCTTGAGATAAAACTTTAATCAATTTATTCTTATTGTGCGAATTACATTAGCATAAAGATGAGAGCTAAAGAACTTAAAATCGCAATTTTAGTAAAATATTACATAAGATGAATATTTATATCTACGTCATACAGTATTTATATTTGTGTTGATTTAAGTTTGTGTTATGTGTTAGTTTAATATGAATAAAATTGTTTAACTCATCCATCCCGCCAACTATGTATAACATATTTCTTTTCCCTCTGATCTGCCTGGAAGAAATCACTATTTTGCGATACGGCCATTGTAAATCCTATTAATATTATAGATGCGAAAGTTTGTTAGTATATATGTCTGTGTGTTTGTTACTCTTTCACGCAAAAACAACTGAACCGATTGTGGTAAATCTTGGCATATATGTAAGGATCCAGAAAACATATAGGCTTCTTCACTTACTGTGTTTCGCTATAGTGTTCTTCTTTTTTTACTTTTCAAGAGAAACACTTCACTATAGTGTTTCTCTTGTACCCATAGTGTATGAGTATAATCCTACTTCCTACTAATATTATAAATGTGAAAGTTTGGATGTTTGTGTGTTGATCATACCCCAACTACTGAAATTTTTGTATCAGCTATTTTGAGGTGATAGGCTATTTTTTTTTCGGAATTCTAACGGGATCGGAAACGCGAGTGAAACGGCGAGGCTATCCATAGTAAATAAATAAAAATAAAATTTCAAGTTGACACAACTGGTATCATTCGACGATTAAAATTTTTATACAGTGATTCCCTGAACAGTTATAAGTTATCGATGAGAAATAATCTCTCTTTAAAAAGTTGAGGAAAAAAATAGAATTAAAAGGCTACTTTCTCAATCTTTCGATTTTCCAGAACATTAAATCCACCTGATTCAATTAAAAAAGAAATGGTTCGTTTTGATTTAATTTATTATACAAAAACCATTTCCTCTGTAGAAATAAATTTCATGTACATTTTAAGCTAAACAGTACATTCTGCGCCTGTAAAAATATTTATTCCGGCCGTGTGCGACGTCGAGTACAAAATTATGCAAATGGACCCTTTTCAAAACTGAAGCCTTAACTGTAAATACATTAGGAGACTTGTTTGTTAAATAAATACATATTAGAAATGCTATTTGTTAAGGGTTTACTTTCGTAACGAAATAGTCTGAATGAAATGTTATTGGCAATATCTTTTTTTCTATTCTAATACTGGAATGTCTAGTAATGTAATTGGTTACACACTTGTTCTTTTATTTTTTTGTGTTTTAAGAAATAAACTCTTTACTCGATATATCGAGAGGCATCGTTTTCTATTTATTTGAATGTAGCTTTTATACGCGACTTTGTTGTCGTAGCTTAAAGTTATTCTACCTATAATAACCTAGGAATACATATAGCCTTCCTCGGTAAATAGTCTATGCTCTGCTTGCCTGCTTAAACATAACATAACAACGTGTAACAAGAAAAAGATTTTTTTATTGGATTAGTACTTCCTGAGATTAGCTCGTTGAAACAAACAATGACCCCCATTTAATAATATACTCATACGCGTTAAATCAAACAATATTAAAGTATTTAGCATATTTATCGTCTTTTGTATAGAATTGGCGCAATCTACGTTTAAGCCTACCAGCTACAGTTTACGAGGCCGTAGATCCTTTGTAGTAAACGGTATCCAATCTTATAGAATTTACTTTATCTTCATGGTTTATGCCTCGCAATACGCCTTGAAATGACACAATCTGTCACGTTGTATATAGACTATAGAATATAGAGCAATGAATAAAGATGAGGTAGTTAAATCTATGAAAAGAACACGTAAAATCATATGGAACTGAACTCTTATATCTTCTTATCTTATATATCTTCCGTTCCAGAGAAAACTATCCTATGTCCTATCTCGGCTTTCAAAGAATATCTGTACAAAATTTCATCTAAATCAGTCCAATAGACAAACAAAAATTCAAATCTTTGATCGCTGATCTGTGGTCGCGGATTTTTTACCCGCTGAGCCTGAGTTTCGTCTGCGCTTAAAAAAAATCTTTTCCGCTTTATAATGATTCAGACAAATATTAAAGAAATAAATAAAAAATAAAATCAGTTGATTCCAATAACTTACACTATATACATTTCAAACACATAAAATTATTAAAATTATTACATATCAACAATCATGTTAAATTGTAATTTGAAATACATATTATTGTATATTGGAATTGTTTTAACTCTACAAGAATAAAAAAGCAAGAAAAACTTATATTGTATTTCTGTTCATCTATTCTTAGAATCACATGTATAAATAAGTGCGCTATTTTTATCAATGTGCCACTTAACGTACTTTGAGAGTCATCCGTCTAGACACCTTGAATGTATTAGGAACCCATTGAATCCGTACAAGGATGGTGGAACCGTGGGCAGATTTCTTCAAACGCCCGCGCGATGTGACGCATACAATTAACGTTTTATACAGTCTTTCTCTTATTTAAAAATTACTATATCAATATTATTTATCACTACATAGTATAAAACAAAGTCGCTTTTTCTGTCATGTGTCATGTTGTATGTCCCTATGAACGCTCAAATCTTTAAAACTACGCAACGGATTTTGATGCGGTTTTTTTTAATAGATAGAGTAACTCATGAGGAAGGTTTTTATCAGCATTGCACCCGTGCGAAGCCGGGGCGGGTCGCTAGTAGAAGAATATTTGAGAAGAGAAAGATCCTGTTTGTATGTGTATAGTAAGTAGAAATTATTTATTTATTTGACTATATTTAAAGAATGGGAATCGAGCATTGCCCAATTGGGCCAAGCTCGCACCGCTGAAAATACCACCCCCTCAGCAGAAGACCGGCGTGGAGCAGTATTGAACTGTGTTTCGTACGATGAGCGGGTGCCCGGAGGCCTGTATTCCCATCCTTTGCCTCTCCATCCTGTTCTATTCCTCTCCCTACTTCGGATAATTAATCCTCTCATTATCCCCTCCCTTTCCTCCAAGCCGGCAAGGTCTGTAATATTGTCATGTTGTAGATGTTCATGGGCATCCGGTGAACCGCATGCTCTGCATAAGCAGGGGCTTATACCATAAAGAAAAAACATGCCGATGAAGTGACATATATTAATAAAATGTTCAAGTTAAATGCGAAACTTTTCGTTATTTTAAGACACTTGAGACTTCTTTTGGATTTTGGAAGATCTGTTCCTGTTAGAATCTATCTCACACTCATTGTACCCTATTATAATATTATAATACTAGACAGGTCACAGCTTTTGATGTACTTGTACGAATAATTAAATTATTTGGTCCATATTTAATCACGTTTATTACTTAAAAATCATTCTCATATTAAAATACTAGAGGGTCTATTTAAACACGTCCCAAATTACGCTGAGCGAAAATTGAGTTTGGTGACATGTTTGAAAATTTAATTTTAACGCTAAACTTTTCGTTAATTTCCGACACATACCGGCCATTTATTTCTATGCAAACTACATGTTTTGGACTTCAGAAGTTTTTTTCTTTGCAATCTGAATATAGTGAACAATTAAAACTGTTTTATGGATGGTGGGATGATGTAAGCATTCTTTCATAATTCAAATAATAATAACCAATATTTACCAAAAGACCTTTGACGTATATTTTGTATTTTATTAAAATAGTTGACGGTCTATAATAAATCATAATCTAAATTACGCTTGATGAATGAAATTAAGTGACATGTTTTCATTATTTGAAATTAAATTGCAAATGCTAAACTTTTCGTTAATTGAGAGTTATGACAGTGTCTTATTGTAGTATTTGTTATAATTTTTTTTAATTGGGAAGCCATTAAAACTAAAAGAAGAAGAACTTTTTAATCTTTAAAGCTACTCTATTTTTACAATTTATTAAGAATCTAAAGAAACCATGGTGGAAGAACTTAAAGATCCCCTCAAACGCCTACGCAGCGTGATGAAGGACATGAATATTCTATGTAGATTTTCTCTTGAATACATAAATTTATATTAAAAATATTATTTATTCAACGGAAATACCTTTGATAAATTTTATGAATGATTAAAATACTTGACGCGTATTTAATATCGTTTTAAATTATGTTTGGCGAAAATTAAGTTTAGTGATGTGTATTTTATTTCAAATTAATATGTTTTAGGGCTAAAATTTTCAATATTTTGTACAAATACATAAAGAAAACATACAGTCAAATTGAGGCCTGTCTTTAGAAAATCAGTTAAACTGAATCTGAAATATGCATTGCTTTGGTATACTTACCTTCTCAAGTAATAGTAGTTATAAAACCTTACGATTTATATAAACACGTTATATCAACATTTAAAGAGGATAATTAACATGAAAACTCATATAGCACACTTAACCTTAAATTAAAATTCAACGTTAATTTTTGAACCCAGCTGACCTTTCCCTAGTTGGGAAATTACCTCCTAATTACCCTTCACCATGACGTAAGCCTGTAATTCAAATTACAGGATTTTTACAGTTTACACAAATAAATTAAAAATATTCCACGGTTCGTAATTTATGCGCGACTTTTCTCGTGAAATAAAAGGAACGTAATAGAGTTTGTCATATTTAACTGAATTTGTTCCCTTTTATCTTCACTTTTAGATGTAAATGTTAAGACTTCTGAGTTTTTGTGTTCGGAGACCTTTTATTTTATATCATTGTGAAAATTGTAAAAGTTCAAGATGTAGAATTGTAAAGATTGAATCGGGAGGTGGATTATTTTGACGACCAATATGTGTATTTTAAATATATAGAGATAGAATTCATAACTAATAATGTAATTTCAACCAAGTACAAGCAGTTTGAGTATCGGACCTCAAAGAGCAAACGAAAATTTTAATTAATGTAAAATTTGAGGTTTACCCAAACCCATATTTATATTCTCTATGTAAATTAAACCTTCCACAAACAGGGTAATCCTGTGAATTTGGATAACGTCGGATAGGTTTTAAGATACGTGGGACGATGATTATTATCGAGTTTACAGAATTTTAAAACTTTTTCAAATTTAATTTTCGTCATAGAAATATCTCTTGTAATAATATAATGTTTTTGAGAGTTACAGGTGACAGTTGTATTATCTAATTGATCTACAGTTATTCATTCATACTGGAGCACCCGTACATATATCAATTTTTTGTTGGTTTAAGCGAGAACTTGTATTTCATTTCACATTTTGGTTTTTGACGGGATATCATTACATTTTGTGTAAATATTATGCTCTTATACACTTTCGTCGTCTAAGCTGTGATTATCTGTGAACTAACTTTCATACTAGACGTCATTATTATTATTATTTTTAATACAGATTTTTTACCATCCATAAAAGTCTAACTACATAAATATTTGTTTGTTAGTAATAAATGATGAGCTGTGTACCAGGGATCCTGTACTATATAAAATTAAACGCTAATATGTCATTACCGTCTTGAATTATTAAAAATTTAAATTAGTTTTAATATCCCATATATCTATTTGACGTTATCTATTTATTTTAAACACCTTATGACATATTTTGTGAGATGCAAGAAAACCACGGCTTAACATCGTTTCCTGTCATCTCCTTTAGTCTCCTAAAATTCATTCATTGATGTTCTAACTTCCACCCCACGATGCAAAATTGTTCACAACTTATAACATTATTTCCCAATCCGATTGTGAGCACATTTGAGGCGGACCACAGGACGTGGGGCTGCAATCAAACTGTAATCTCGCCATCGGCTGCTGGGACACGTCCAACGAATGCGGTTTGGACTCACGATTATCATTGCGATTACGTAGCTGCAAACAAATACTCTGTTTTAGAGGTTTAATACGTGAATGACTATATCATATCACTATATAGTACAAAACAAACCCGTTTCTCTATGTATGTTGCTTCTTTAAAACTACCCGACGGATTTTGATAAAGTTTTCTTTAATAGATTGAATGATTTAAGAAAGATTTATTAAATGGATACTACATGCATAATATAGAGTTTTATGCACCAGTTCGTAACCGGAGTGGATCGCTAGTTAATTAGTTAACAGTTACAATAGCACATTTGAGGAGGACCACGAGACGTGAGAGCGGGCTGCAACCAAACTCGCTTGGACTTATGATTAACATGTGCGATTAGCTGCAAATGTTATGTATTACTAGTTACCCTCAGCTTAACTCGCGTTAAATTCGTGGTATGTATATCAATAAAAGCTATCTTATCACCTGATCCAGCCAATACCCTATCTGTATAAAAATTTCGAATCTGAATCGACCCATGCCTTCGATAATACAACCAATTCTACATTTTTAAAATCAGTTTAAACTTTAGTATTAAACAAATCATCGTCACAGTGAAGCGTCATATTTTGCTCATATTAAAATATTAAATAATATTTTGTTGAGGGCATTTGCAGCGCAATAAAGTCGATTGAAACATTATATGACTGTGTTTCATAGGAATCGTTTGACACAATCATCCTGTTTGCCTTCAATGTTTCCTGTATTAACGATAACATTGTAAGCAGAAACTTGGAGCGTATAAAACTTTATTGGCAATAGTAGCATATAACCATAAATATTTATAGGTTTATTTTATACTAGTAGTAGCCTTATATTAATTGTAATTATAGTAGAAATACAAAATAACATGAACTTAGACATGACCCGATATGTACCTTTATCTGATAACTCTTTGCGTGCAACATTTTCAAGTTATTTTACTGACTTTTTTAACTGACTTCAAAAAGGACGTATCGTACTTATATTCCGATTGGAAAGAGTAATGTGTACGTGTGGTCTCATAGAAATTTGGTTAAAGTTTGATCATCCACATGAAAGACATTCCAGAGAACTCCTAAATCAACAGAATAATCTTTGTGGTTAAGCTTTAATGATGTATATACCCATTTCACTGCGAAAAATAGGACCGACTTCGTCTTACTAAAATGTAGAATTAAAATAATACTTTACATTTAGGACTAGAACAGGATGGGATGGAATCCCATTCCATTCCTCTCGGAAGAGTCTTATAATTAAAAGACTCTACTATTACCGAATCATGAGATCTTTTTTTACGGTTTTAATGATAATATATCCATCAAATCCCATCCATAGCTTGTGAATGGTATCTTTAGCAAAGTATCTAGAATAAAAGATGTAATGCGTTAACATTTGTGTAGTGACCTTCTGTGAGATCAGCTGTAAAATCCTAAGAATATGCCGCAAACATTCGTTAAATCTCTTATTGGCTTATAACCATGTCAGTAGTGGTTTCTCCGATGACATGCATGTTTTAACTATTTTTATATTCATAAAATTACAATAACCAAAAAAACAAACAAAAAAAAGCAATTAAATTAGCAGGCAGCATTTAAAGTTAACCTGAAAATACCACTCCAGTTACACTATTGTGCTACGTATCTAAACATTGTTGTTTACAAGCGAAGCTAAGAGTTTGTTAAGATTGTTTATCAGATACGTTGAGCAAATACTGAGAAATGATAACGCTCGCTGTTCGCTAACTGCCGAGCTCAAAGGAATCTAATTTTAAAGCTTTTCCACTTGCCTCATAAGATCACTATCACATTATATATTACTTTCCTTTGTTGAATAATTGGCTTTTATAAATGATAAACGTTTTGACTATAAATATTATTTACCGCATTCAACTTAGATATTATTTGGTTTATAATCATAAATTTACTGAAATATCATTATTTCATATAAACAAACGTCACCTCAATAAATTTTACAGATAAACTCAATGTTAACGTATAAAATATGTAAACTAACATACATACTTGCTGCTGTCCGCCACTTCGCTCACGTAAAATTCAATGTCTATAGAATAATCTTAAGTATCCTATCACCTTTTTCATCTAATCTATCTAATATTTATAATCAAAATCAGTTCAATCACACTACAACGATTGACACACAAACATCAAAACATCCAAACGTTTATATTAAAATATTAGTAAGTTTAGTAGAATTTCCCTTACGGTTAAACAGCTAAAAGTAACGTATTACGTATGTGATACATTTATTACTGCCACGTTTCAAATGTTTCATACTTAAAAATATCGAAAATATTGATTACTTAAATGAGTTTTAAAATTTTGTCGAAAATTTGTATCCTGTTCAGGAAGGATCAATCGTATTATAAACCTATTTGTCTCCTGTAAGCGTAGGCTTTGATGTATCTGAACCGAGCTTACAAATTGAGTGTAAGCGAAATTATAGGAAAATTACACGTTTCAGGCACAAGCTAGATTGCTCATGTACGTCAGACGCATTCAACGTTCCTTTGCCATGAATTGGACGCGAGTTATCCAAGCTGACAGTAAAAAGTGTCGCGATGTGTTTTCAATTTGAGATTTGTTCTGATTCTCGACTTGTTTTTCTTTTTATTCATTCTTAATTATATTACTCTTTTAATACCTATAGCATCACGTGTTTATGTGTTTCGATGCTAATAGTCTTAATGGGCGGAAATCCTTACTAAATGCAAAATTAAGTCTGTCTGTCTGCCTGTATGGCTGCCTCTTATTCACGCTTAAACTATTGGACCTATTTGGATGACATTTTGTATAGAGATTGTTTAAAACCCGAGAAAGGACTTAGGATAGCTTTTATCCCACGAGAACTTGGGATATACTTGGGTGAAACCGCGGGTATTTATTTATATCATAAACAATAAATACCTTACAGACTAACATACATACATAGCTAATATAAACATTAAGCGACGCTTCTTTGCTTCTTTCACACATTATCTTCATATTTGAAAGCCTATAAATAATGAGTTTGGTGACATTAGTTTATTTTGCGCTTCGTGTTTCCACATAATTTAAACAAGAACTCTAACTAAATTTTGTTATGCCTAATTGATTACACAAAGTTAACAAAACGTACATAATAGGTTAGTAATCGTGACGTAATCACTCGGGGATAATTAATCGCCAGGACGTTAATGCCGCTGAGCCCTCGTGACATCGTGGAGACTGCTCCATTTGTTATCCCAGCCTAATGAACCTTCTCCAGTTACTTACTTGTGTACAGAATCACGGACGGTGCTTCTTGGAATAGCAAATTAGCGCTATTTTGAGTTGAGATTTTTTATAATTAAAGAGAATCATTTTGGCAAGGACGCTCATTAACGAACAAGATATGATTTATAATGTATTTAAATTAACGATCACCACATGGATTAACTATTGATCGATGGAAATTAAATAACTTGATTAAATAGCTTAGTTCAGCTTAAACATCTCTTTTACTCGTAATAATTACACCTTGACTAATACTCTTAATTCTTAATTCATAAAGTATGAAGTTTTATTTGTTATTGATGTAAATCCACATGATTAACTATATCTATATAATATTTTTTACATTCTGTATGAAAAAAGCAAAAAAATGCTTATAAACTTATAATATCCATTCATCAGTTTGCATGTAAGTAAAAAGAATTTGTAGGTTAATGTATTTAATGGACTGCATGAATACCTATAATTAAATAATATATTTCATAGATAAACGTGGCCACGTTCGCTGTAAAGTGTACGAAACGTCGGGTTAATAATAATGTAAAGTAATGTACAATAAACCGCGAGTAATGCGCGTGTCCTTTAAAAAGTATTTTATATAATTTAATTCGAAAACTTTATATTATAAAGTATTCGAATTAAACAAACACAAGAAAATACCATTGATTGTTTTTCGTGACTATGAAATGTCCAATTACGATGGTAGACGTTTCTACCCATTTATTATAACGAAAGTATTTTCCAAAGTATAAATATTTTTAATCTCGTCAAGTCAAGTTTGAAGTCCCTTGATTATTTCTGTCAGCCCGAAAGATTATAAAAATTTCGCGAGTCAAATTTCATCCACGTTTAGGCAGTCGCCGACCTTAGCCATGTCTTGCTGTTTAAAAATAAGTTCAGCAATACCTAAATTAAAAGTTACTTATTTTTGATCCTCTCCAAAGAAATTATTTATAAAAGTGAGATATTTTTAAACATCCATTATGGCTATGATTTTCTTAATTTCAATGGGCAATTTTAAACGTTGGTTTAAAAAAGTATTTAAGTATGCTGTATGACGTTTCAAATGAGAAGTTATTTTAAGTAGATATTATGAGCATGCACGGTGGTATTTAAGATGAAAAAATTATTTTTGAAAAAAGACATTTACAACAAGCCAACCCGTTTTTTAATAAATAGAGTGTTTCAAGAGGAAGGTTATATGAATATTTAACATGCATAATAAGTACGTACAAAACCAGGACGGGTCGCTAGTAAATATTACAGTGTATTGATACGATAAATTGCAACGTGACTGCAATATGAACAACGCATTGATGGGGTAGTTAAAATAATTGGTTTTAATTGCTTCTATCATATCGTAACTGACAATAGGCATGTGCCTTCAATTTATTTATATACCTACAAATAAATTGGAATATTTAGGTTATATAATATCGTGTTACAAATGACTTAATTAAAAAAAACTTTAATGCCATAAAAAAAATGTTGAATGAATCTCCATTCCTATTTATTCTGTACTGGCTGTTTGCGTGACTTCGCGTAAAAACAAAAAAAAATACATATAAACAGAAATAATTCCTCTTTATTACAATGTAACTTAGTAAAAATATGCTAAACTTTGAAATATTAACTTATGGACAGGCGTTTTTATTGGACATAGTTTTTAAAAGGGTTTGCTTTCTTATCGGTTTCTTTACTCGGGAGTGGAAAAGTTGAAAATTAGTTGTACAAAGAGCTTTCCCTTGTGCGCTTTTAAGTTTTAAAATAACGGTCTCGTTACTGAAAGGCGGAATTTTATATACAAGAAAACGTAAGTTGACTATTGCTTTTTCTAGAACAGTTTTATTTGTCTGATTTTCGTTTGTTTTATATAACACTGTTATTATAATATTCTAAACAGTATTATATTGCCCAGTGATTAGTTACAAGATCGGTTAGTAGTGTCTGAGACAGTGCTCATTTTTTATTCTATCATGTCTTATATTTAAGACTTGAAGCTATATATCAAATACTATATCGACACTTAACTATACGTTTCTCTTAATAATATTTAAGTATATGTCTAAGCATTAGTAAGTGTTTGATGATAAGGTTACCAAGCATCATTTTAAGTTAATAATTAATTTCGTGCAATACAATCCGAAAAGGCCTGGGTACGATCCCCGGTGAATACTTAAAAAATAATGTCTCGTATAGAAGGCTAATCACTTATTCGTCCCTAAATAACAATTGATCAATGAATCGGATTTAATATCCGCCCCAAGTCCCAAAAGGGGTTAAAAGACTTTACTAATGTTGCTTGTAATGCGTTTTTGATGAATTGAAGACAATATTTTGATCAGTTTGATACTTAAAGCATCGGAATAATTCCGTAAAGTAAATGTAATAGCCACTTTACTGCCCAGCAATAAAGTTCGTTTTCATTTGCCTAGTCTTAAGAGGCTATACTGTGGTAATAAATCCGGGCAAATTGGCGAACTATACGATGTTTTACCGTGTTTAAAGGAAAGCATTTCTCGCCAACGCATTGTGCATTTGATACTTTCAAGCTATCGAATTAACTATTAAGTGCTGTTTTATCGTTAAATCGAATACCATCCCTTTCTGAGGCTTTTTGCTATTTATTTATATAAAATAATTTGAATAACCTTCAATATTATAAATATGAAATGAATTTTCTATTTTTGCCACTACATCTAATACTGTCAAGTCAAATCAAGAGATACGTATATGAAATTTTCTACGAAAAATTTCAAGATCACAGATAACCTTAATCAAAATCTCAATTGAGCAAAAATTTAGATTTCGTTAGCCTACAGGTTGACCTTTTCAATATAAGCCCTAACTCGTGATCGGATTTTATCTATTATTTTTTATCTGGTACAAAAATCCGGCAAAATATTTTGTCTTGTAAAGGTCGTTAATTTTTATGTAGTTACCCAATTTTGTAAGCAATTACTATATTTTTTCTTTCTGTAACAACCTAATAATAAAGTATTTGTGATGTTCTCAAATTATGACGTGACTTTTAAGAGAAGTAAGAGCTACTAAGTGCAGTAGCAGTAACTTACTTTTCAAAAGATTTTGGAAAGTGGTCTAGTAGTTTTTTCCTCATTTTTGTATAGATAACATATCTATTCACAATTCACTTAGGACGTTTTAAAAGTTCATTCACAGTAAAAATGGTTCATTATCAAAATGACATAGATTTTATTTTATTCTGAAAATTCTTCAAACGTGAGTTATGCCGTGAAGCGTTGCTAGATCTAGAATTCCAAATATCACAAGTAAATTGTTTTAACCCTAAACTGCCGGATATTTCGTAGAGTTTAGTTCTACAAGACACATTGAAGTTTGTTAATCAGGTCATGTGCACTCTACATAATAATACAAAATTAAACACATTCATAAATTCTTTCTTAACAATAGAACGCTTATTTATAAACACAAAATGAAGAAGCTTACAATATTCAGATTTCAATAACTTACTATACTTTGCGTAATAGTATAGTAAATGGTGTCTGCAGGCGTTTTTCGCGTTCTGTATTTTTTACTAGCTGTTCCGCAAAACCTAGCTCCCGAAGAACAATGTTTTATATTAAAGCCTCGATTGTTGGCCTATCTAACACAATAGTATTTTTTCAAAGGGTTCGCGTTCAAAATCGAATAAACTCTTAAACGTTATATTTATTAGTATAGAAGTATAGATTAATGCAATAATATAAATTGTACATAAAGAAGGAACATTTAAGGCATATACGATATCTTTGTCTGACTGTCGAACAGACAATTATTAAATTTCCATGAGATTATGCGTCTTTGTATTATGTGACTTTTTTTAGTGTAATGTAGATAATATTTTTCTATAAAACTATGTCATTTTTCTTCAAAATAACCTAGTAAAACAACAACGGGATTGGAATCATAGAAAATAAATCATAACTGTAAAAATTTCGCTTTAACTTCTTTTACACGTGTACTTTTCGAACTTAAAACCTAAATCCACCAGACAAAAGAAATCCCGAGTTCTCGAGCTTAAAACGTTTTCCACTGTTAAAGCTATGAACGGAATTTCAGCTATATTCTGAGCCTTTGTTGTATTTCTAGAGAGGAATTGTGAGACGGGCTGCGCGAAGAATTCAGTACGTCGTGTGTATATAGATTATTTTATTCTGAAGGGAAAGAATGATTGGAATTCGGTACGTTATTGATACGTTACACATACCGTAATTTGGGTTATCTGTGGTGTTTTTTTTGTAAGGAATTCGCGGTATGGAGGTTTAATATCTTCATTTATTTATTGTATTGTATACTGGCTTACCTGACATTAACCCGTTAAACGCACAAATTTCAGAACGAACTATCGATCACGCGTGAGTTAAGTTCTTAAGTTTTCAGTAATTTTTCAAAATTATAATAACCCAAAAAACGTATACGGATATTCAAAATTATTATATTTTCAACATAATATAAATCTAGAAGGCTGTATACGAGCACGAAGAATTCGATGTATAGATTTTATTCTTCGAGCGTAAAAGGAATGATTGGAATTCGTTGCGTTATTGATATGTTAAACCTACTGTAATTTGGGGTATGTGTTGTGTTCTTTTTGTAAGGAATTCGCGATATTGCGATTTGATATCTTCATTGCGGGTTACGAATTGAGATACGTTTCAGTAGTTTTTCGAAAAACGGTACAAAAATAATGTATAGGAAAAATATAACGTAAAAATAACAAATACTTTTTATTATTTAGTCTACACTGTTTACTTTTCTTTTTTATACAATTAAAATATTCATGATATTAAAGAACTTGTATTATTACTTCAGGAATTAATAACAAATAATAATTTAAAAATATTCAATAAAACTTACAGCGGTTATATAGCAAAGTAATAAATATGTATTGAAGAAAAGAACAACTAACTCGAAAAGTTTATAATTTTCCTATTCCTACGGAATTTACGAACAATAAACATTTCGAAGTTTATATTATTATCGACTTTCTAGAACATCCTTGACAAAGTTGAAATTATTTTGTTCGGTGAAATCATATACTTAGTGCTTCTTCACCAGGAAAATATTTTTTATTCAATACTGTAATTATAGAGTACTTATTTGTAGGCAGTTGTTAAAAGGTTTATATTAATTTACATACGAGTCGTTAAATATCAATCAAGCTAAGCAGAAGATATTATCTACAGTGCACAAGTATGTCAAATCAAAGGTCTCTATTCGTATACTCTCATAATCTGACACGACTTAAAAAAGATCAGGCGCAGGTCCGCCGGCTTTACGTATTCTCATTTCTCCGAGACACGAAGGTGTACTAACACCGCCAGGTTCATTAAATTAGCAATGTTAAAAAATGCTTTAGTTCAAAAAGCATACTATAGTATAAATTAATATATAGAAGATTAGAATCCTTGGAATATATCAGTTCCCAAATCAATGCGGGTGTTAAGTATGATATTACGTATGCTTTGTAGTTGTAAACTATAATTACAATGAATCGAAGTGGCTGAAAAGAGTAACTTTTGAGTTTCTTGCCGGTACCTTCTCGATAGAATCGACTTTTCGCATCGGCGATAAATCAAAAAATGACTATTCGTCAGTATATTGTAAAAAGTTTACATGAATAAAAATATTTTCTATTCTATACTTTTCTAAGCTTGTTATTGTTACTGAGTAACCTTGTTACCGTGTATAAAATTGTATTCTAATGCTTTTTGTTTCAGGTCCTAAGTTCTGACACAGAATGGCACTTCGCTCACCGTGGGCTCCCGCACGCGCGCCCGCGCAGGTCCATAGCTCACACGCGTCTTTTGAAACGACACCCCTTGGTAAATATTACAGTTTACTTGTAGAATAGAGATCTTTAAGAGATAAAAAGGGATATATTGTTGCAATAAAATTAGAGAAAATTTGCGTTATAGAACGAAAAAAAAGAAGGCTAAATTTAAAAAAAAACACAATTTTGTTCGTGCTTTCTTTACCGTGAAATAATTTTGTATTAGGTAAACTCATGTGTTGATGTTGTTGTTAATAAGCTGTATCTCTCATAACGCTTTGACAGAATATATTTTAATTGAATTAATTATAAAACCTGTTGTTTTGCACAAAAATAAAATACAAGACCTATATTTGAACAATCCTTAAAGTATCAACATAAGCACAAAGGATTCTTTTGAAATACCTCGTACTCAGGGATTCAAAGGTTTCATGCGGCCTTACAAAAGGTCCAGGCATCCTACATACTCCTTTACAGAGAACACGAGTAAACTATAAGTTATTGTATTTTGTATTCTATTCAAATTTTTCAAGCTTCGTGAACGCTAAGAATTTCCTTAGGAAAATGCAAGAATGTTAGATATATTTACGGCACATTGTGTAGTAGAGCGATGAAATAGCGAACATTTACATTGGTACAATTATTTGAAAACAAAAAATCTAGCGAAGAAAAAACATTATTAGATAATGAAATGCAAATATAAATATTGTTTTTGTGAAATATAATAGACTGACAGTTTGATAAGTTACGCGCGTCTAGTTTCCTATTATATTAATAAACTAGCTTTCCGCCCGCGGCTTCGCACGCGTGGCCTACTAATTTCTGTAGATTTTAGGGGCGCACAACGAAAGTTTAAAAATATTACGGCCGCAGGATCGCTGATATATTTGCATGTCTATAGTTTTTTTATGATTTTCTATGGAAATAGGTTTGAAAAACCTCACAGTGCGCGCGCCTCTTCAAACTACAGAAAATTGTATCCCATGCGAGCGAAGCCGCGGGCAGAGAGTTAGTTATTTTTTTAAAGTTTTCAAGGATTCATTGAGTGTTTTAACGTCTTAATGTATACGTTAAGAGTATAAAAAGGCATGCCCGCAACTCAACCAAAATCTCATATTGTCACGTGGTATGACATTTTCACGACTTTAGAAGCATATATATCAAAAAATATTTATTTTAGCAGAAAACGCATTTAGAAACCTCGATATCATTTTTAAAGACCTTTCCAATGACACCTCACTTGATGATGTATTCGCTCCGTTTACATGTATGAAAAGCCACCCCTAAAAATATCTTTTCAAATAAAATGTAGCCTATAAGTTGCACCTAATATAGGTCTATCAGCATATGAAATTTTATCAAAATTTGCCCAGTGGTTATTACGTGATTGACGCACATACAAACAGATAAACAGACAAACAGAAAAAAAAATTCTAACCATGGTTTTGGTATCTATAGAACATACACATTACATACCAATTACTCTTTTTGAAAAATATTCA
Organism: Phoebis sennae; assembly: GCA_001586405.1. Taxonomy (NCBI): domain Eukaryota; kingdom Metazoa; phylum Arthropoda; class Insecta; order Lepidoptera; family Pieridae; genus Phoebis; species Phoebis sennae. The sequence goes on along the minus strand of LQNK01002874.1, from coordinate 274,048 downwards.
ATGTACAGAAATGATTCGGTTACTGTTTTATTATATGTATAGATATTATCCATATTAATTGACTCAATATGTTTGAAAATAAATAGGTCCACACGGCAGTGCAACAGCCCGGCTTTAAGCGTGTCAAACGCGGCTTTCGACCGCTCCGCCTGCCTGAAACCGTGCCTGCCTCAGAGCCTCGTGACCCCTTCTTTCCTCTTCAGTGGTATCTGAAGAATACCGGCCAAAATGGTGGCAAACCCAAACTGGATTTGAACGTCGAAGCAGCTTGGACGCAAGGGTACACGGGCGTTAATGTTACCACAGCTATAATGGATGATGGTGAGCTAAATTTTTATCGATCGATCGATCGTAAAAAAAAATTAAAATAGATCAATCAAATTTAATTTCATACATATTGTAGAAAACTAGGAAACTAGAACCTTCTTTATCTCATTTGCATAAAACCTTTTTTGTGAAAAATATGACACTGGCCACTTCGGGTTTTTAATTGTGGAATTCGGGTTCACGTTATATTCGAAAAAAATACAGAAGCGAAATCATGTCAGTCAATTTAAAATCAATTCCAATTTTTTAATTTACATTGCTTTTGTTTTTTATAACTATATAGAATGTAAATTCCGGTAAAATACACACACATTTTATGTAATTAAGGGGAATGATTTTTGAAAATGATTAAATCTTTTGTTATTGTAGTATAGAGATTTTTCAAATTACGTATTGTTTTTTTTTAAATTACATTCGAACGTTTAAATCAATGTTTAATGGTGTATATTATTGCAGGCGTTGACTACATGCATCCGGATCTAAAATACAACTATGTAAGTAATAATTCTGAACTTGTAATAGAATTTAACTACAATTAAACACTCAGCTCTAGGGAATAAAAAATGACCTAAAAGAAAAATTGTAAAGCTGCTATTAAACTGCAATATTATCATTAAATGTCGTGATATTTAAGTGAAACGTGAATGCAAAGAAAATTTAAATATAATTTTACAAGCGCATAGCGTTTTAGAGTAAATAAATGGATTGAAAAAGTAATGATTTTTGGTAAATCAACACCAGGGTATTTCATTGTAGAAATAAACGAGTCTTTAGTCATTAGTTTTCACAATTTTCAATTACAAAGGTTATTCTTGGTTATGTCTCACGAATTTTAAATGCGACAGTTTAAGTAATTATTAGCTACGGTATTACGAGGGTGTTGGGTCGTGGCTCTTGAGAGACTTGTATTGTTTAGCTTAAAGATAAGTATTTTAATTAGTTTCGTTAAGCGTTAGAAAAGATTACAGACACAGATATTTAGATACAATTTTTGTTTACCGTTTTGTTTTCTACTATTATAATGACAATCTTTCTATACATTAATAATTATATAGGTGTGGAATGAATTATAGATATAGTGTATAAGTTGAATTAACCAATTTGGGGACAAAATACAAAAATATAAGTATAATTTTAAATAGGACAGCTTAAGTTATTATTAGTAATAATAGTATTCCAAAGGGTCTTAAGGGACAAAAGTAGATATTAAAATTGTTTCAATGGCGTTGGTGTTAATACTACAGATTTCAATTTTAATGAGTATTAGGAATGAGTATGAAATTCATATAATAATATATTTCAGGTTAACAGAATATTTCATGTGGGCTTTTACGATTAAAATAAATGTTACAATAAGTAATTACCAGTAAATCTTATGTAGGTACTGTTTTTCAAGGGCCTTGGGTCTCGAGAGGCTGAAGTATGAAAATTGTTTTAAACTTATCTATGTTATTAGGATAAACGATTTAAACTTTAATTAGTTCATTTAGTTTAAGGAATAATAATATTAAATTAATTAATGATAATATCAATGATATTTTAGGGCACATTTCATTTACAAACAGATTATGGTTAAAGTAAGATATTGGATTAAAGAATTTTTTACGCTATTTCCATCATTTACAGTTTATTAATAAATAGACTGTAAATAGACTGTAATGGAAATGGTGTAATAAATACTATTCAATATTTTAAAATGCATTTCTAAGCAGTTACGATACGATATATGAAGTAGTTCTAAGTTAAATAGAGTTAAAAGTTATGTTTTCTCTCTCTTCAGGAATATAACAGACGATGCTTATCAGTAAAATATAAATATAGGAGCTGAATGAAACAGAACCGTATATTTAAATACGGATTTTCCGACTGAATTCGAAATTGATTTATTAATATTTCATCCCACATTTCTCGTTACGGGAAAGCTTAACCTTAAAATTGAAATTTATACCAATTTCAATGTAAATAACACTGAATTATTCTTTGTCAGAATGCAGAGGCGTCATACGACTTCAGTAGCAACGATCCTTTTCCTTATCCTCGGTATACCGACGACTGGTTCAACAGGTAATATACACTACAGTTTTTATATCCCAATAAATATGTTATTATTATGGCTCGAGATAAACACGACTCAACTGTAAAATCAAAGGTTAAATACTAAAATTGTATCGATACGATTTTTATGATACACTTTGATGTACTTTTAACGGTCTTTCCAAAAAGGTGGAGGTTATATCGTTGTATGTCATCCATAAAATTGTTATTTTTTCTTGGACTACATTTATTGTAATACCATATCGATTTCTTGTATAATTTAAGGGGTTCGTACCCTCAAAGAGAAAAAACGGAACCGTTATTGATAAATAAATAAATCGTAAAAATCATTATCCGTCGGTATTCCTATTGAATATTGTAATTACAATGCCAATATTCATTGGTTATATTGGAAGAGAAAATAGAACCTACAGTTAGACAATTGGATTATCTATTTCCTCCATCCCAGTAATGGTATTTTAAGCACTCGGGAGAGGAATATTGAAATTCAATCTAACGAATGATAGGCTCTAGAGACCAGCTATCCGTGGAATTTGATAATTAATACTAAATGTCTAATTTCAATTCAAATTAGTTGATAGTATAGTAATGAAGAGTCTCATTTTGAGACATTGTTACAGGTTGAAGAGATTCATTATTGGAGATCTCGTCAAATATTAATGGAAATTGCTATATGTTTTAATGGATCCAAAAATAATAAAGATACGACTCTTTATGATAAGTTTGAAATGCCATATTATTTGCTACATTTCTATTAATATTTCATTGAAAGGTTGCTTATAAAAACTCTTTGCGATGTCGAAAAGTGGTTAACGTAAGTGATATCTTTATCCTATTTTAGTAATAATCTAGGTTTTCCCTAGATTACTGAGGTTTTTACTGCAGATTAATTCGATCTCCAAATTATTTATAAATTCCCAAAGAAGCTTAAACTTCCGAACGAACTTCGCATAAAATCGTTTTTACTCCAATTACCGATCTGTTCCACCTCCGTTCCGAACACTTTTAGATTGTAATTATAAAGTATTTGACGAGAGAGAGAAGAGACTCGAGTCAATCAAACTTTCCTAGTAAATGAGAATTTATTTCGTACCGTTCGCGTTGCCTTCAGCTGTTTCACTGAGTTTGCGAAAAGTTCAAACTTTTTAGCCTGAAGGCTCCAATTTTCTGTGATTAAACGAAATGCCAAAGGTGAAAATATATTGATGTACTAATTGCAAAAAATACCAAAATTCGCCCAGAATAAGTATAAGATAATTGTGTTTCAGTCTCTACAAGTTCTTTTTGTCATTTATCAATATTAAAACCCAAATCTAATTAGAGATAATGCAAGAAATAGATGATATTAAATTCAGAACTATGCTTGACGTGTTGAAAAGTTTCCTGAATAAATTCTGTGAATTGAGATTTTTTGCTCATCAATATTTTCAATCCTTATAGGTATTTAAAATGCTTGTTTATAAAACATCGCTATAAATATATACTTCTCTGCTATTTCCATAGTGGAACATGAATAGATGCAATATGCGATAATGTTCCCTTAGTAGTGTATGAAATGTTGCGGTTTTAAGCTATTAATGTAGTGAATTCTAATAATAAATATTGAAGCACACTTGAAATTAATTATGGAATATTAATAATGTATTAAACATGCATAGAATAGTGTTACTTGTCAAATTAATGACTTGCCATGGCATTCACGGGTTGCATCTTTGATATCCTTGGGTTGGTCTTGCCCCTGATCTATCTCCAGTCATGTCGGTCTGCCATCGCATAGGGCTATGAAAGTAAAAAACAGAGAGTACACCTGTGTTGGCTCATGTACTTGTTTACTATGATATCTTTTGCACTAGCTAGTCCAGCTTGACCACCATGTCAGAAATCTGTCAGGGAGGCTAAATGCATTGTGTGTAACATGTTTATATAATTAACTTTGATTTTTAAGGAAATCGGAAATATATTATTACTTTTGTTTTAGCCATGGAACAAGATGCGCGGGAGAGGTAGCAGCAGCTCGTGACAATGGGGTGTGTGGCGTTGGAGTCGCCTACCATTCCAAAGTAGCCGGTAAGATCTTTCATTTACTCAAGATTTTAAAACTTTTGAATTGAATGATGTGTTCACCATCAATCTGTTAAGCATTTCATTTATAACCTTTGTTATTTTTCGAATTTGAAAAATTATTATAGGCGTGCTAAAACTTTCCATAATATGTTGTGAAATTTAATTTGTACAAAGAAAGCTGTTAGAAACTAATAGAGTGCTTTGTAAAATTTGATTGAACGTTATAGAAATGTACTGTGATTTTACACAACTGACCAATAGAAGTCGGTTGATAATAAATCACAGCTAATCATAACGACTATTAGCAAAATACATTCTAGTACCAAGTTGCAATCCGTATCAATCCGCCCTAGATACTTTTTATAAGACTTTTACAGTTGAATAGTCATTCAAAACTGGTTAAAAATTAAATTACAAAATGTTGCTTGTAGTGCGCATTCAATTATAATATTTTAATAAAGATATATAGTTCTCAAAACATACAATTCTACTTCAAATATTGAACCCATCAAAGTCGGCTTCAGGCTGAATCAAATATTGTATTTTACGAGACAAACCTACGTCAGAAAACCCTATTTGTATGAGTTATGACATGAAATCCTTCATGAAGGTCGTGTAATCTTTTTGGCGCGCAGGTGTAATTCCAGCGCCGTTCATCCCGTGAGGTAGAAATTTCGAGAATATTTACTGATACATTAATGTTGATGTATATTATGCCGTCTAATTTTTGACTTTGAACTTATTCATGTGGTTTCTAGTTTTGTTTTAAAGATACTTTCATATAGTTATGTATCTTTTATTTATTGAGTTAGTTTTATATATTTCATTGTGTAACTTACAAACATTTTTAATGATAAAATTGTGCTTCCCATTTTTAGACTTAAAGTACTTAACTCGAACTCCACAACAAAAATAAGGTATTTGATTTTTTCAAACCAAGAAAAATAAATCCATAAATTGGTATTTTGAAAGATCTCTTCGCGTAAGATTTCTAAAATTCAGAATTCTATCGATAAAGATGGAAAGTCGCTCACATTCGGTGCGTCAGTCAAGCGAATTATTGGTAATTTTCCAGACAGGCTTCGAATATTACATTAAATTTGTAACATCTATTTAATGTACATAATATTAAAATCCCGAGGTCAATCTTTTTTGTGGTTGGCTAAAGCGATTTGAAAATATTGAAATAATTTATTGAGACAACTATAGGTATATATCCGTATTTTTAATGAAATAAAATTGTCATTTTTACCCTTTTGGTATGTAATGTTTAAAAAAACCGTTAAAATTATACATCGTTAGAGTCACGTCGTAGCATTTAATAAAACTTGATAATCTTTTAAAGGTTCGCAAAGGAATATAAATGTTGACAACTATATTAAAACTCCAATAAGGACCAATTTATTTTCGACGATGCTAATATCTAACTTTTATAAACCATTAAGAATTTTCGTGACTTGTTTAAGCGAGATTGTATTGATTTTTATCTTGTACCTATTTCGACAACTTTTATTTCTACTCAGAGGATGAGGATATTAACAAAAATTGGTAAAGAGTACGGTTGAGCTTGGGAAAGAATATAACGTTCAAACAATGCAATAACACAAGTCAGTAGAAAAACCTGCTTCCTACTAGTAACTCCTGTTAACACTTGGTTGCCTGGAAGAGATCACTGCTAAGTGACAAGGTCGCTTTCTGTGTTGGGAAATTAGATGCAAGAAACTATATATTTTGTTAGTTTTGTTTTGTGTTTTTCAACACAATGAAGTGTATTAATTAAATAAATATTAATTTCCCGTGTAAAACATAAAACCATGAAGCTATTGATTATTTAACGCACTTGATATGCATTAACGTTTCTGAAATTTCGACTACCAGACGAAGTTGCGTGCAAAAGTTGTGTGCGTTCCCCCCGCGGAAAAGTGTCGAATTTTTAAAACTTTCTTTGGCACCTATTTAGTGTGTCGGGTCGTGTAATTGTGTGTGCAATTTTTAAATTTGTGCGTCCAGTAGTTTTGGAGAAAATCGACAAAAACTGTTTCCGCTGGGGGAACGTTCTCCCAGCGGAAACTTTTTTTAAAAAATGGTCCTACTGAAAAAATTTTTTTGCACATAATTAGTGTGTCACGAGCTGTAATTGTGTGTGTAAAAATGAAATTTGTACGTCATAGGGCTCCGAAGTTATTCAAGATTCTGCTAGGAGGACTTTTTTCCAAATGCTGGATCTCTGAAACTAGTGGTCAGACATATACGATTTTTTTTACATACATAGCTATTAATTTGTGTGCATGATTTATGAAAAAACTATTTTAAAAAAATAAACCGTTTAGGCGATATAAATTAAAATAAAATAAGTGTTTTTTTGACTTACTGCTTCAAATAAGAGGGTTAGAGACTAAATAAAAATGCCAGAAAATACCTTACAACAATGTTCAACTACTTGTTAAGTTTCATTAGTGTACTATTTGTATGTAAAAAGATATAACAAATTATATGAAAAATCGCTATGTCAATTTTAATGCGTGATTTAACAGATTTTTAATAAATTGGCAAACTGAAAGGTATGCATATATTTAGTGTGTTTAGTTAATAACTGTTATATGAATTTTCAGCGTAATACACTGAATGGTTAAAAAGATACAACAAGAAAAGCAACATGTATAAATCTTATGATACACGGACCAAATTCGAATGGTCACTAAAAAGCGACCGCGCCATACATCAAGCGTACCTTTCACAAATTGTAGTGTTAAATTATGATTGTGGCATAAGATTTGGTACAGGCGCGTGCATAAGTGAATAAAACGACAACATGATTTGTTTATTTTTAATTTACTTGTCACAAATAAAATAAATGCACATAATTATCGATTTGATGTAAGTTAGAACCTATACAGTTTTATATAGTCAATATATTTTGATTGATCTGTGATTTTTATAACTTTTAATTATAAAGCATTATACGACATATACTTACATATCTAAATGTATGTATATTTTATAAGGCTTTATCGATGCTGAAATAAATCGATAATTATGTGCATTTATTTTCCTCCTAGCAGAATCTTGAATAACTTCGGAGCCCTATGACGTACAAATTTCATTTTTACACACACAATTACAGCTCGTGACACACTAATTATGTGCAAAAAATTTTTTTCAGTAGGACCATTTTTTAAAAAAAGTTTCCGCTGGGAGAACGTTCCCCCAGCGGAAACAGTTTTTGTCGATTTTCTCCAAAACTACTGGACGCACAAATTTAAAAATTGCACACACAATTACACGACCCGACACACTAAATAGTTGCCAAAGAAAGTTTTAAAAATTCGACACTTTTCCGCGGGGGGAACGCACACCAAAAGTTATTTCTCTATCAACTCGAATGTAATGTGGGTTTCAGGTTTTAACGGGATCTAGAGAAAAAAATGCTCTCAATAGTAATACACGTGACCCATTACCGAATTCTCCGAATATCCCTGATGTGACCTTTAAAATGATTAAGGCTGCGTAATAAGCAGGTTCGCTTAGGGTCTTTTAATGTTAATCTTTAACAAAAGAACGATTTTCGATGAGTACGATATCGTACAAAAAGTCGCTGAAATCATGCGAAAAAATTGTCTATTTAGTATCCTTGTAATGGGTGCAAAAGTTATTTCCTTTTTTAAATTTTAACTTCTGGTTTGACATAGCGAAAGCAACATTAGCTATGAAAGCCCTTTAAAATTGTAATTTATGAAAATTTATTATTAATACGTTCTGTGTGACTCGCTTTGTAGAAGTCATAAACATCTGATGAACAAGATTTTATTCAAATAATTTGTGCTCTTTACATTAAAGCCGTCTACAGAGGGTATACAATTTTGATATAAAATTATCATACTTATTATACTGAGAGTAATTTAGGATGCCCAGAATTTTTAAAATAACAATTTAAAAGATAAAATGAATCTAAGAAACGCTCTAGAATTTATATTAATTATTTTAAAAAGATTCATTTTATATTTGTAGAGGCAATTACGATTTAAAATAAAGAAACATTTGACCACTAACCAGTTATAAATAAATTTAATGAGAAAATTCTAAGAAACTACGCTGAGAATTTTTCTTTTTTCAGTCTTCTGTATAGCTACTTAAGTCAATTAATACCATATTTAAATATTTAACAAATGTTGAGTGTTAATTTAATATTTCTTAAGTACAAATAACGAATTCTAAAATATCAAGATACAAAATGTCAAGCTAAGTGCTTTAAGATCAAGATCATATTTAATGTATGGAATTTTATTTGCTTTGTACATAAAGTATTTCATTGAAGTATAAATACCAATACTAGTATACTTTATCCTTTCATAGGATCCAATTTACTGCAGATTTCTTTATCCATATCAAGATAAATAGTATTTAACCTTGAAACTGCACCTTCTACATTACACGTGTTTCATGCAACAAACTAAACATACAAGGATGTATAATGTACATAACATATGAACATTACCCCAAACAATTGTTACGCAACATACTTCGGCGAAATAGTGTTACGTCACAGTTATCACACACACTGCTCCGACTATGATACTAGGGGATTAATAACGTAACAGTTACCGCTTCATGTTCCAACTTCCATTAATATTAGGAGTAGTAGATATGAAACCATCTTTCTACTAAAATACAATTACTACGTACGTTCTTTTGATAAGAAGAACTTCAAGTAAAAACTATAATTACGGGCAAAAGAAAGTATTAATTGACATATTCAGCTATACGGAAGACTGAAAACTTCTATGGTCTCTCTTTTATCTTATATTTTTTGTTCTCTCTGTTTTATTTAAGCTATTTTCAGTATTTTAAACCATAAGCGAATACAAATTTGAAAAAACACCAGTATAAAACTGCGGAGTAAAATTATTTTTCGATGCAATTTCTTTGAATGAATATATTCTTCACGGATAAGAACATTTTACATAAAGCAATACACAAGTAGCGCATACTTTATTCACGTTTTTCTTTCAGTTTTCATACTAACATTTCTTCACTTAAATAATAAATTCCCTACATTATGTGTATAAAACTTTAACCCAGTTTCTAAAACATTTCATGTCGAATGGTATAAGATGTACCTACACTGATAATCTAAAAAGCTTGTATGGTAATTAATAATAATACAGTATAATTTGAATTAATTAATTTAAACAATCTTCGAGAATAGAAGGTTAATTCAGCCTCGTTATTATCGATATTGTTGGGAACTTGTGAAAATTGCGGGTTAATTTTATTTAAGCTAAGCGATAATAATGGTTTTGTAGAATGTGAAGTTAATTATAAAGAGCCCGCATTGTTAATCTAACAATAGGTTTTAAGTAATAAAAATTTCTGTGTCACATTATCAAAAACAAGTGAATCTAAATAGTTTATAAAAATAGTGTAGATATTTAATAGATTTAAAGGGAAACATTTGTGTTTTTGTATGTATGTTTGTGTTCTATTCACACAAAAACCACTGAACCGATATCAAAAATTCCTTTACCATTGGAAAGCTGTACCTTAACTGAGTGACATTAAAACTTTATATATAGCCCTATATAGAGAGCTATCTATATATACATTTTTTCACATTTTTTGTCACGTTCGTGTTTAATAACTCCGTATAATTTCACAGGCATAAGAATGCTGGACCAGCCTTACATGACGGATTTGATCGAAGCCAACTCCATGGGGCATGAACCGCACAAGATCCACATCTACAGTGCTTCCTGGGGTCCCACTGACGACGGCAGGACCGTGGATGGACCACGAAATGCCACAATGCGAGCTATAGTGCGCGGCGTCAATGAAGTAAGTTAAACACTACTGTAAACTTTTAGATATATTATTGGAGGTGGGACCATACACGGTCTATGAATTAATAATAATGCTGTAACAACATATCACCAACTTTTTTCGTAGAAAGAGTTCTCCTAAGGGTTGAAGCTGGTCATGGCTCAATGTTCGCAATGGGCAAGTTATTATCCTTTTACATGCATTCGGTGTGAAACAGTATCTATATTACGTACGGTAAAGGGTATCTGATTTACAGCTGACAAGGATCTATAATTTTTTGCGTTACGAAGCTGTTCATAGACTGCGATATTTACTTAAGATTGTATCGCAAGTGTACGCTCTACTTGTGTGCTTTTAAATAAAAAATATATAAATTTTGTTAAAGGTGACTCGCTTCGTCCCTAAACGTATTAAGGACCACTTGTACTGTTCTGTTATACGCGCTGTAAGCAGCTATGAAATAAGTTAATATTATTGTAATATGTCACAAGTCAAATTTTATCAATATATGCAATATTGCGCTTATCAGATCCAAAATCCCAGTCTACACCAAGCTCGGGACTAACCCTGTTATCAAATAACATCACAGCTGATATCAGTACAATATAGTGACGTTGAATGATAAGAGAATTGTAGGCGTATTTCAATAATATGTTTTTCTCACTAGCATCGTTGTAAGTTATTGAAAAAATAATGCGTCAAATGCTGACGCTCGTTATGTTTTAATGTTTTATTACCAGGTGTAAATTTACAGGAAATGGATGTTCAAATAGTGTTCTCATGTTACGTACCTATACGTACGTTAGATTTAGAGGAGGCCTCTGCCTAGTAGTGGGACAATATTGGCTAAATAAAAACAAATACGTACTACATGTAAAGTAATAGGTACTTAAAAATATTTATTTATAATTCTTTAAGCCCTAGTTTATAGTTCAATCTACACCCAGTTTATTGCCCTATCTTTTAAATGTAAAGATCAATTTCGCTTGTTTATTTTTGTTGGTTTTTCTATAAATATCAAAAATACATTTTCGGTTTGAGTTTGAATAGCTGTGTGATGTATAAACTAAACTCTTCTGCTTACAAATCGAGCTAATGCTTTTATCTGGAGTAGCCTGATAACACCTACTAGATCTTATCAATTACCTCCCATCGACGGACGCCTACAAGAATGCAATAACGTAAGTGCGTTTATGTGCAAGTGACATCATATTGAAATGTAAAGCTGACCATCCTAGTCACAACCCTAATGGAAATTTTGTTGGAAACGTTTTCGTACTCCTATCGAAGTTGACACTGGACATTTAGCCAATGAAAGTGTTTTTTTTTTTTTGGGTATTTGCCACATTTTACACTAAAATCTTACATTTTTTATTTATTTAAAAAAATCCTTACACCAAAATTTTATTTGTTTATAGATCGTTCATCACAATTTAGTTGATTTTATTTGAATTGAATAACTATTCAATTGTGTCATTTTTATTGAAACGTTAATGTTCACAATAAAACGCAAATTTATTTTTAATTAATATCAACTATTGACAATGCTACCTTTAAGATACAATTCTATTGTTTTTTTTTTTTTTTTTTATGGCAGAGCAGGCAAAGGAGCAAGTGGGTCACCTGATGTTAAGTGATCACCGCCGCCCATGAACACCTGAAACACTGGGGGTATCACAGGTGCTTTGCCGGCCTTTGATGGACAAATACGCTCTTCTCTTGAAGGCCCCAAATTGTGTTTTCTGTATTCTAGTTATTGTAAGATCTTTTTTATTTTGTACATTACAATCCTAATACATACACCTCGCTTAGTTTATTATAATAATCCCTTTGTAACTCTAACAAAAAAGTTAAATTTCAGCTGTTAATAATAATTTTATAAGCTGAAAGAAGTACTTACCCAGACGAAGCTTAATCTGGCTTGAAGTTGACTTACTAAAGGTCACACGATAAAGTAATTACATGGGAATTATGATAAATGAAATCGCTTCTATCAATCAAAGAACTGTTAAATTCATTAATTGATATATTTATTAGTTTTGTTTGGTAGTTTGTGAAAAAGTTTAGACACGTTTATTAGCTGCCTTCTCTGACTTAATAATTAGATTTATTAATAATTTATTAGCTTTGGACGTTATTTGTTAGGAAAATGAAGTTTGTGTAGTTGTTTACTATGAAGTTAGGGTAATGTTTATAAAAATTGATGTAAAACCTTAATGATAATAATTGTTTTACGAAGAATGGTCAGTACAACATAACAGTGACAACAACGTTATAAGAAGATCATAGGCGAAAAAATTATGCTAATCTCAGAGGTACAAACTATGTTCATACAAATTTGGTATTTACGGGATATTATCTACATTATGTATTCAGTACATTTTCAATAATCAAATAGATTAGCTTTATAAAGTAAATCGTATGTCCTTTGAAGGATTTACAAATGTTTTGTAAAATGTATTTCTTTTGACTTTCTTACACGAAATATTAATTTCACCCACGTGTGAAACGTAATTTTAGGCAATTGAAAACACATTTTTTGAAGTCGAATCAATGATTTAAATAATTGGAGTGTTGACCAGAAATGAAGAAGGCGGAAATAAGGAGTCGTAATCGAGTCCAATTACTCGAGTCTTGAATTTCTTTTCCCTATTCAATTTTCCTTTTCTTAATAGCAAATTGTTAATCAAAATTATCTTTTTTTATTGTTTATGTCATGACTACTCAGTTAAAACCAAGCAGTTATATGTAGTGCTCGGAAGACAACGCACGACGAACCTGTCTCTCATTATATATACACTATAAAGGGAAATATTTGTTTTTGTATGTATGTGTGTAATTCCTTCACACAAATCTACTGGACAAATTTAAGATCTTGGACAATTATAAAGCTGCGTCTTTACTAAGGGGTAATAGCTACATTATTTTATGCTATACTAGCTGTGCTCCGCGATTTCACCCGTAAACATCCCGTTCCCATAGGATTTTCGGGATAAAATCTATCCGTTGTCGTTCCTGGGGTTTATTCTGTAACGAATTCAATATCTGTAACAAATTTCATCCAAATCGGCGTGAAATCTTTTTTCCATTTCGTGAATCCTTCTTTCGGCTCTTATATCTGAGGCCAAGGCTTACTTTGGGTCCTGGCGCTAAAGGATAGAAAGAAAAAAAGAAGAAAGTATGTAAACTAAAAAGGAAAAGGAAAGAACTTTGACCAGGATCTAGGAGTGGCAAAGCACCTGTGACATTTTTCGTCTTTAGAATTTTCGGTGATCACTTAATTTATATCAATTTAATAAAAATCTTTCATTTTTATTTTATTATCTATAATTTAAATCGACAAGTTTATCCCCTACCTTATGATCAAACTATGAAAGTTATATATTTATGAATGTATTTCCATATAGATAGATACTTAAAAGATAACGACGTGGGAGGAATTTGTTTGCCCTAGGATATTGGAGTCGCCGCCGTCCAGTTTGTTTATCCTGAGCACCAAGTAATTTTCTCTAACATTAAACGATCTATTAATGTTCTCATTTTGCTGAGTAAACACTAAAATTTTATATAGTGATCAAAATTGTTTATATCTTTGTTCGTTCATATGTACGCCGGATAATGATTGTGATGTAAAGTGTCGACAGAGAAAAGTTTTCTAAAAGTCACAGTATAGCTTTATAAAGAGCCTGGAAAATACACAATTTGTCTCACTACTTTCATCTTCCTCGACAGCCGGATCTTACAATATTCAGATGGTAAAGAAAAATGTACGATTTACCCTTATTTCATTAGATCCTTAATTTATTAATGTTATAAAAAGAAAATCAAACGATCTTACAGACACGGTTAAGGCTAACAATAGTTTAAAATAATGTAAACTTTAACAGAAAACGAAAGGAGCAAAGTAGCAAAGACAATATTCACGACAAAGGAGAGCTTATTGCGTTTGCCTTCTGACGCCTTCACAAAAAGCTTTCACTGAAGTATTCTCGCTTCCTTTATTTCAGACCTCTCAGACGTCATTTCCTTTCTAAACGATAGCTGAAAGTTAAAAAGAACGATGGCCGTACTTCCTGCGCGGAATGAACAATCTTTATGGATCACTTTTATATCGCCAATATGTTAAAGGTTTCGATCATAAAGTTTATCACGTGATATATAGGATCAGAAATTGTTGAATAAGAGTGATCTATGGAACAGTGTTAGAACATTTGTTTTTAAGTGTCCAAATAAGATGAGATAATATTTTGTTACTGTTTTTTGATAGCATTAAGTAAATGTATTTTAATTTGAATTAAATGGAACCTGATATATGAGAACGATTTTTGGTAGGAAACATTTCTATTGAAATAGGTTAAATTTTTTATTTGTTTGCAACAACATGCAATATGTGATGACGTTACTCTATCTGATATATTATATCTGTTTTTATTTATCATCCAAACGGGACCGAAATAGTTCCATCATGAAATAGAGGCTACGTTTACATAACACTCAAACTCTAGTTATAAATCCGCTGGGCAATATATGATCACGGTTCAGGAAGCCTGCAGATTTCCCCCGAGAACCATCGAACACTGTTTTTGTTTCTATTTGACGAAAATAATGTGATAAATGATGATGGATAATTTTAGCTGTCACGCAGCAGGCATGATAATAAAATATTTATTATGGAATTTATTTCAATATTATTTGTGAACTGATAATTTTTTGTAAAAGTTATAATATAACAATTTGTTAATATTTTAGTATTTCCATTATAATTATTTATTTATTTATTTTTTCATTTATTACAAGAAGTAACATTACAGGGGAGTTCCCGAAGCGTTACAACTAAAACTTATAAACTAATTATATTATTAAATGACTAAGAAAGTGGATTGTTAATTGTGAATCATCACTACATAGTATAAAGCAAAGTCGTTTCCCGCTGTCTGTCCGTATGTATTTTTTTTACGTTAACATCTACAACATCCGTGTCGTAGATGCCTTGCCGACTTGAAGGGGAGGGGAGAGGAGATCTAAGAAACGTATGCTTAGATCTTTAAAAGTACCTAACGGATTTTGATTCGATTTTTCAATAGACAGAGTAATTAAAGAGAAAGGTTAATACATAAATAACATGTATAATGTAGCCTCTAATTTATGTTTGGAAAATACCTACTTCGTAGTATCACTAGCTTAAGTTTAATAGTAAAAAGTATATCAATCAACATTTTTATTATTATTGCACACCATTGGAAAACAATTTATTTCGTTAAGACGTGGCAAATCTAACATTGGTTGTAAAATGTTTACGATAGAGTAGGAGTAATAGGTATTTAGAAATAAATCTTAGTACTAGTTTTATTCTCTTCGTTTTTAAATGTACCTATAGCTAAAGCTAAAGCTGTTGTTAAAATAATACGTATATCAAGTTTCCAGGTAGAAATGCAGGATAAATGTTTTTAAAATAATATGTTGTCAAAGTCGCTCTTGATAAGCATATTATTTGAAAAAATAGTTACTCTTTATTAGAAATCGTATTTTGCTTTTCGTTAGTCTCACTAAAATTGAAAGCGGTTGAAGAAGTCCAGGAAAGGTTTAAAAAGTGAGAAAAAATTAAGGAATTGTGAAGAAAATTGTATAAACTGCAATTTTATTATCCCATAGACATAGTAAGTGCCCGCGTCAAACACATCACGTTTATAAATGGCGGTACAAAGTTCGTCGGGTCAGCGTATAATATAAATTGTCATACAATATTAATTTCCCAGGGCCGTAACGGGCTGGGCAACATCTACGTGTGGGCGAGCGGCGACGGCGGCGAAGATGACGACTGTAACTGCGACGGGTACGCCGCGTCTATGTGGACCGTGTCTATTAATAGGTAACACACCTTTATTTTGTTTGTGTACTTAGACTTCATTGTTTTTAATGAAAAGCGCTCTCATAAGGGGAATGGGGTTTTCATTTTTGGGAAGTTTAATGCGCTGAAGTTTTAATCATTTATTCTTGCTTCTTAAAATACATCGGAGATGCACTACACCATTTTTCATAGTAATAATAAAATAAATAAATAAATAAAGCATACGTTTATTATTATTATTATTATTATTATATCTTACTAGCTGTACCCGCGGCTTCGCTCACGTGGAATTTAGTTTATGTAACAGACGGCTTATGCTACAGGCCCGTATAGTGCATAAAAAATATCGGACAATTTTCGGTAACTAAATAAATAAATAAAGTTTAAATACAAACTCGGACTCCTGAACTATTTCTAACCGGGTGGAGTCAGTTTCTTCCCAGATAGTAAGAGCCCATTTCGTTAAAACGTTTACATACTTATTCTAGAATATTATCTATTATATTTTTATAATAATGTGTAATAGAGCAAAAGTTTAGTTTTAACCAGCAAAGCATATCCAGGCTGGGTAAATAAAAATTATGATATAAAAAATAAGTTGTTCAAAAAAAGCAGTATTAATATAAACTGTCTATACCTTTTTATGATTCAGACAGCTTGTCCTATAAGCGATAAAAAAGAGGCACTACTAAACGAAGATATCAATAAAGACACAATTTCACAGCGCAATCAACGACGGTCAGAACGCGCACTACGACGAATCCTGTTCATCCACGCTCGCGAGCACCTTCAGCAACGGCGCCCGGGACCCCAGCACGGGCGTCGCGACCACGGACCTGTACGGGAAGTGCACGGCCACGCACTCCGGGACCTCTGCAGCTGCGCCCGAAGCGGCCGGCGTGTTCGCGCTGGCTCTGCATGCCAAGTTAGTTTGTTACCCTATGTTTGCTATAGCCAGATTTGTAGCTAGGTTTGCATTACCTTGTCGAGTTATAATAAGATCATCATATTAGTTTTCAGCTTTTATCAAACATCACTCACAAAATGGTTCTAGCTCTCGGACGATTGTTACCATTTCAAATTTTCATTATGTTCACACAAATGTGTTCATTGATTTTTCGTTATACTATAATCCTAAAAACATAAAATGTTGGTACTGAGTAGGTACTTTTTTTAAGGTTTTTATTAAATTATTTATGAAGAAATTGACATTACACGAACCAACATGATATTCGGAACATATATAAAAAAACACCAAAAAAGTTTGTTTGTATAACAAAATTAACATAAATTTACTCAAAAAATCAGCATCGAAGTTTTTGATAAATTCACAACTACAAAGTAAGGTTTTATTTTCTCATCAGACTTTAATTTACTTGTTAAGCTTCAGGACCTGATTGTTTGCAGAAAGATTGGTCTGAATACAATAGAAACACCGATGGCAACGAAATTCCCATTAAAATTTCAATCACAATCCCTTTTTTTGTAATAAACATTTGCGAAAGGTTTTGTTAATTTAAAACCTTGGTGATGTAGATATACATTTTCCTTCGTGGAAAATATGACTTTGTTAAAATATGCTTCCAATTTCCATGTATTTAAATTTTATTCAAAACGATTCCAGTTCTAAATGAGTAAATATTTTATTAACATTTTTGACTGATTTAAATAAATTGTAATAAGGAGCAGTTTATATATTATTATATTTCCGTTTATTTATTTTGTACCACATTTATAAGACATAGCTTTAAAAAAATACATTTATAAGCGGTGTTTTGTTTTTGTTTACTTCTAAAATATATTTCTTTGGTTTCGCTTGTTTATTTGTTTAACTTTGAAGTATTGATCGTTAAAAATAACCCATATATTTTTTCAGTCCCAGCTTGACCTGGCGTGATATTCAGCATCTAACAGTATTAACATCTAAGAGGAATTCCCTATACGACGCAAAGGTAAGCTGATCTTAGCAAACATTTTAGCGTGTTTATTAATTAATCAAAACCTCTTCAAGCCAATGATGTTACAACTATGTTTGTACGGCGTTTGGTTTTTGGTTAACCAGATGACCTTTTGCATGGAAATCGATGCTCAAGACGTATTATGTACATATAGCCACAACTAATCAAATGGATATGGGATAGGGAAATAATAATATAGGATGTGGAAGTTAAAAGTAAGATTAATTACATTTCTTGATGATTTCTTCAGATCTTGGATACATTATGCAATAAAAAAGACCCAATGGCGATTGCCAACTGGCAATTTGTTAACCAACAGAACAATAATTTTTAAACCTAATTTAAATCATGTAAGGAAAATACATTAATAATTTTATAATAACAAAGTAAGGGAACGAAGTAACCAAGTTGATCACACAGAATTATGACAGCTCTTGTTCTCTGCTTGATAAGACTTAGGAATACTTGAGAAGGAGATTTACGGCCGTTTTCAATAATGTCTCAGATTAAATGACATTTGATTGTCAAAAGTCATAACAAAAGCTATCCGTAGACAGCATATTGAAATCAAAGTAAGTGCAAATAGATAGATTTGCCTGACTTTAGTAAGCAAAAGAGGGATGGATATTCTATCCATTGAAAGCAGCTGTTAGAATGAAATAAAACTATGTATTTATTTCTATTACTTTATCAGGGCCGCTTCCACTGGACTATGAACGGAGTAGGCTTGGAGTTCAACCATCTGTTCGGTTTCGGAGTTCTGGACGCGGGCGCGATGACGGCGCTGGCGGCCAACTGGAGGTCCGTCCCGCCGAGGTACCACTGCGAGGCTGGATCTGTTAATACTCATACGTAAGTCCTGCTTTTATTAACTTATTATTCGCGTCAATTTGAATAAGGAAATTTGACCTTTGTTGGGCTTTGTGATCTGGTTCAAAGAGCTGTGGCAAATATTCAGACAGTCATAAAATTATTTTTGTATTCGAAAGCGTAGAGTGCCAGAGTGGTCCCATAGAAATTTGGTTCAAGTCTGATCATCCATGTGAAAGATATTTCAGGGAACTTCTCGAAAATCAACAGCATAAGCTCTGCGGTTAAAGTGATGTGAAGTGATTACCGTTCACAGGTCACTAAAAAGTAAAAAATAATAACTTTCAAAAAACAGAACCGTCTTCCTCTATTTTTTGGCGAAAAGTTGTTATTACTTTTCCAACTCCACTATGTTATTATGAATTTTATCACAACATTCGTCAGGTGACGAAGTTTATGTCTAAATATAAATAATGTACAATTCCATCAAGAAGCAACAATAAGAAATATAAAGTAAATTTGATACGTTTTAATACGAAGGACTGCCTTTAAAACGAAGATTTTTTCCAGTGAGATTCCCACGGACGGCAGCGTGACACTGCACATCGACACGGCGGCGTGCGCGGGCGGGCCCAGCGAGGTGCGCTACCTGGAGCACGTGCAGGCCGTCGTCAGCGCCAACGCCACGCGCCGCGGAGACCTGGAGTTCTTCCTCACCAGCCCCATGGGCACGCGGTCAGTGGCCCGTGCAGTTGTACCTCAGCAATCACGTGACTAAACTAACACTTTGAATATCTTTATACTCTGTCGATGACATAGAACTATACATATACTCACTATATACATATACTAACTGTCCTTGAGCAATTTTTCACGAGGTTCTTGATAATGCATTCCAATTTCAAAATATGTATGAAGAATATATTATAATCTATGGAGATTAATGAGACTGGTAGGTCGAAATAAAATAAATTCAATCCACTTGACCATTTAACTCCTATATCCATAGACACACACACAATACACAATCGCAAATTTACTTGCCTACTTTAGAATGGTTTTAGGTTAACTTACCTAAGAATATAATTTAAGGCTTTTCTTATAGATGTTATTGACACGCATTTGTTATGGAAGAGAAGCGTCTTCTAAGACAAGTGAACTTGTCACTTAACTGAAGGCACTTACCTCCAAATGGTTTAAAATTTGTTAAAAAAAAAGCAATAAACAATTTTTAATTATTTATTTATTTATCGTAATGTTTCAGATCAATGATACTGAGCAGGCGAGCAAACGACGACGACATGCGAGACGGCTTCACGAAGTGGCCCTTCATGACCACGCACACGTGGGGAGAGTACCCACAAGGAACATGGACTCTGGAAGTGAGTACTAAGTACAGTATAATGGACTTTAGATACCGGTAGGGGTCATAATACTTGTCTGCTAATGTTATTCTTACATTTTGTCTATAGGAGGAGCAGTTCGGCAAAAGAAAATTTGTCAAAATTGTTGATTGACTTCCGTTTATAACTTTGCTATTTTTGATTCTAAAACTGCATTTTTTGAGGGACCAGGATTGCAAATTTAATTTTTGAGGGACCACCGAAACCAAATTAGGCACCCCTTTTTCCAGGATGACAGTTTCGGGGGACAAGGTTTGCAACTCCACGAACTTGGAATTAACTTCATTGTAACTCTCCTTGATATCAAAAAATATCAAAAAATAAAATAAATGGAATAAAAGCATTTTCTTGATGAAAAATGAAAAGATGTGTTTTCTTTAAATAAAAGTAACATGCAATCCCATAGAGAAATATCAATACAAAGTACAAATAACCGATTCTTATAAGATGTAATTTTGTTAACGTCTATAATTTTAATGGTCGTGTATGCACGCTTAGGTTGGCAATTTCGCCTAAAACACTTTATATTTAAGAATTGTATTGTACACTGTGTTATTGTCTGTTGTGTATGCCTAATAAAATAAATAAATAATGTTTGTCCAGGCGCGGTTCAACGGCGGCTCGGGGCCGAGCTCGGCGTCGGGCTGGCTGCGCGGCTGGTCGCTGGTGCTGCACGGCACGCGCGCGCCGCCCTACGCGCAGCTGCAGCCGCAGGACCCGCACTCCAAGCTCGCCGTCGTCAAGAAGGCGCACGAGGACAACGCACTACATTGAACACTAGACGCTTGTTTCATTTACTTCCCCTTTCCTTTTCATTTGCTTGTGTTTGTGAATCACAGGTTATTTACTTCAAAACCTTATTACCTTGAAAGTATAGTTTGCTTTCTCAAGAAGGCGCACGAGGACAACACATTACATTGAATACTAGCCGCTTGTTTCATTTATTCTCCCCTTTCCTTTTCATTTGCTTGTGTTATTTAATACAGAAAATAGTTGTTAACTCTATAATTTTTTTTTAGTTCACTTAAAAACCCAGCTTAAAATATAGTTCGCCTGCGTCAAGAAGGCGCACGAGGACAACGCATTACATTGAATACTAGACGCTTGTTTCATTTACTTCCCCTTTCCTTTTCATTTGCTTGTGTTTGTGAATTTAATACAGAAAATAGTTGTTAACTCTATAATTTTTTTTTAGTTCACTTAAAAACCCAGCTTAAAATATAGTTCGCCTGCGTCTAGAAGGCGCACGAGGCCAATGCATTACATTGAATACTTGCCGCTTGTTTCATTTACTTCCCCTTTCCTTTTCATTTGCTCGTGTTTGTGTTTTACAGATTTATTTGAAGAAAAATTTGTCGTGGACTCTGCATTTCTTTTGTGTTTAGTTTACTTAAAAACCCAGTTTAAAATATAATTCGCTTTCTCAAGAAGGCGCACGAAAACAAAGCATTACATTGAACACTAGCCGCTTGTTTCATTTATTCTCCCCTTTCCTTTCATTTGCTTGTGTTTGTGTTTTACAGATTTATGTGAACACTATACTTTTTGTGTTAATTTCACTTATAAACCCAGAATAAAATATAGTTCGCTTTCTCAAGAAGGCGCACGAGGACAACGCATTACATTGAATACTACCCGCTTGTTTCATTTATTCTCTCCTTTCCTTTTCATTTGCTTGTGTTTGTGTTTTACAGATTTATGTGAACACTATACTTTTTTGTGTTAAGTTCAACAACTTATTAACAATTATAATATGTACAAGGCTCTTGATTGTATTGTCCATTTCTGTTATTTGTGCTATTTAGATTAATTTAAGAAAAGTTGATTTTGAAATGTTAATAAGTTTTGTTTGGTTAATTGTATAGTTGGTTCACTTTTATTTAACCTAATCCAGTCTTAATATGTGTGTTAGGTTTGATTGTTGTCGAATATTTTAATTTGTGTATTGGTTCGCTTTTACATACGTTTTTCTGTTCTATAATACCTTTCTTTTAGATAAAATGTTAATCTTAAAGTTTTAAATCGTTAC
>LQNK01002874.1:203058-239227 GCA_001586405.1 Phoebis sennae | reverse complement strand
TATCAAAAAGTTCAGTAGCAGATCGAGTAGGGGGGATAAGAACTAAGGAGGCCTCATATCGGCTTCCCGGGCGCAGGTCCTGAAGGTCTGCAGCAGAACGGCTGTGATGGAGTAGTTCCGTCATGCTGTAGATAGGGGTGCCGACTGGACGATATCTAAAATGAAAATATAAAGTCAATAATGGTCTTGATTATTGAAGCACCTTGAAAATGTAGCAGTAAATTAGATGTTTCTAATAAAAAATCCTACTCGGGTAAAAAACGATGATGACACATATTATGACCACACAATAAATACATCGTAAAAAGTAATTTTTGTTATATTGTTAACTGTCCTTTTGGAAAATTTCAAATGTGTTATTTCAAATTCTTGTGTAAATTGTTGTATATCCTTACCGAACTTGTACTCCATCTATAAACTGTAACTCGTCTTCAGTGAAATGTCTCCAAGTAAGGTGAGCTGTAGTATCATTCACGTCAACAACCATTAACTTGCAGTCGATCTCTCTTCGCTTCTCTTCTGATGGCTCCACCTAATGAAAACAAACATAAGTATAATTATTTGACATTATTTTTTTTTTTAATTTTTTTTAAGCCTAGTCAATAGAAATTGTTTATAATTTAAATTTGATAAATACATTGTAATTTAAATCAACTAAGTTCAGTATGAAATATATAACAAAACTAAAGTTTTGTTATTAGTACTGTATAATTTATGTTACTGTCAATGTTTTCTACATAAGAAATTATCATAATCTTTAATTGGAGAGTCATTCACTTTACTTACCGATGGCAGATCTTGAGTACGAATGGTATAAATTTTACTTTCAGGCTCTACTGGTAAGTTATGCAAATATAATTTGCCGCGGATTTTATACGTCGTGGAGGGTTTCAGACCACCCAAACGGAATTCTAACCGAGGTGTGGTTAATATTTCATCAGCTGGAGCAAACACTTGTGAATACCATTGAGAGACATCATCGTCACTAAAAATATAAATATTTTATTTTAATAAATGATTTTACAACAATTGTGTTTTTATTTGTGAAATATTTAATTATTGAAGATTTAGTCTCTTATTTAGACTCTTAATTAATTAATTGTTTATCTTAATTAAATAAGCTCTAATTTTAATTGTACAAATATTTTGCAATGCTTATTCTTAAATCATAAGTACATTAGGTTCTAAATTATTTGGATCACATTTTTTTGTTTCAATGTATTAACTGTGAATGAGCCAATAAAATAAATAAATAAATGATACTAATCAACTTACTCGGTATCCGTATATCTTAGATCGACACTACCACGCAAGCCAACTAAAACGGGAGGTAGTCCGAACAACATTTTTATACTTGTAGGCGAGTCAGATTGTAGAGATATCACAGTAAGTTTCTTATTTTCTTCTCCGAAACTTGGTAGCGGTAATCCAGGTGGAAGACCAGCTAATGCTGGTTCCAAAGGATTGTTTATCGGTCGACGAATATTGTTCTGGTCATAGTCAATATCTTCAGGTGGGAAACGATTGTCTGGGGGAATCGTAGGCAGGAAGGCGGGTGGTGGCTTTCCTGGGAACCCAGGTGGTAGTTGACCTGTAATTATTGATTTATTAGAATTAACTCATCATAACAGTCATCAACATATATGTATATGTAATATAAATTGTGTGATGTAAAATGAGATGGTGTGCATAGGGGAAAGGAGTTACAGTTACAACAGTTACAGTTTTGTAAGTAACGGGAACTAGCTCTTAAGTTGATACAAATAAAGTTCTTACAAATGTCAAAGTAACACTGTTATTGTTAAGACAGAAAAAGAGAATAGTCAGAAGTATTTATTTATACAAGATTAGAAGTGACACCAAGGCGAGGTCACTGACCTGCCGTAGTTCGACTCTTTTCGGCTGATCTTCCAAGGTTTCTGTTCACTTCTGACTCTACTTCCATCTGACTTAGAATATTCTCAAGGTCTATGGTGGAATATGTTATTGCAGGATTGTTTTGAGTATTTATTGAATCTTTGATTGCTGAATGCAATTGGGTGTTGGGAAGGGCTCTAAGTAAAACCGTTTCATAAGGATTAGGCTCCTTCATCAGTAAATGTTTTATTACGTCTGGTTTCCATGAATTAGTTTCCACAGCGTTTGACTTTATGGATGGTAAGTCTTTATTTCGCAAAATGGTCACATACTTTCCTTGACTGGTATGGGTAACATGCTTATTTGTATTGGAATGTGGTTTTGGATGTTGTGTAGTTGAATGAGAATCAGTAGATATATTACTGGGAGAAGGTTCAAAGAAATACTTGCTATCTTCAGAATTCACGTTTGCTAAATCATTGCTCGGAGTATCAAGTTGACCATACTCTATCTTTTTATTATATTCTGGTAAGAAATAATTCAGATTTTTTACTTGAGAAATTGGCACCTTTCTTAAAGGTGAACCTTCGTGCATATTTTTAATAAGAATATCATTTTTATTGGGAGAGTATTCATGTTTTTGATTAGAATGTTGGTGAACACGCAATTTATTGTGAGAATCGATTTTATTCACTTGTTGTTTTGGTGAAACACGGTCATGAGTTGCAACAACAATGCTAGTATGAGATTTTTTGGGCGATGTCTTTAGTGAGATTGGTTTAACATCCTCGTTTACTTTAGATGAAATCGGTTCAGGGAGAATATTATTTTGAAACGGAGAATTAATATCACGTGGGTCATCGTTGGGTGTAAAAACTGAAATGTTCATAGCCCCACCATGACCGTTATATTCATTTGAATCTGAATACGTATTGTTTATCATAACTGGAATTACTGACTTCAAATACTTAGGAATATTTGTCTTAATGGGTCGCAAACGTTTATAAAAATCGAAGTTTCCTACATGCAATTTTTTATTGACATCAATTGCTTCAGTTGTAACGGGTGGGGTGGGTAAGACAAATGTAGAAGTCGTAGGCAGCACTGGTGTAATTGGCGTTATATAATTAATGTTCACTACATGCGATGGTGTATGGTATTGAAAAGTCGATGCGTTCGTGTTTCCAGCTGTAAGTAATGAGCGATGAATGATTAAACATGCGATCAATAAGCGATGGTTACTATGAACATGCATAACATGATGTATTATTGCTGATGAATGAATGAAATGGCAACTATTATGATAAAATGCGTTACTTTGATGTAGTGATTAGAGATGTATTTTGATAAGACGACAATGCATATAAATATGATGATCAATTAATGTATGATATTAAGTCAATAAATCACTATTTTTACCGTGTGGTACACAGCCCCATTCCTTGCAGCAGTCTTCATCGGATATATTGACTGGAGCTGGTCGGTGCATTGAAGGGCATCGCAGGGTTTGTGGAGGTAATGGAGGGAGAGGGTTACACGCTTCTTGACAATCTAGTTCCCCATTCTCGCAGAAACAGTGCTGCTCACATCCCGATAGGGCGACGGGAACTTCACTCCAATTCGGGATGCTGAAATAAAAACATACGATGCGTATAAACATATACGAAATCGGAAAGTTTGTTACAATAGGAATTATATCAAGAAAATGATGTTAAAGTCATAAAACACGTTATTCTTCAAATAATAATAATGTGCAATTTCATCAAGAAAAAAATGGAGTGAGGCTGTGTCTATTACACGGCCGTATGTTGTAGGTACGTGAATACGTGGGGTGCGCAATAAAATGAACAGCAATTTGCAGCGATTCTCTCTCCACCGTACACATATTCTAATCAATTATTTGATCATTAAGCTATCCAGTGATATAATTTAATCTTGGACGAAGCCTAGAGAGAGATTTGGAGCTACAAAACCCGATTTTTTTTATCATTCGGTTTTTTGGATTGCCTCCGTATGACAGCAATTTTTATGCGTCAATAACAATACAAAGTATTAAGTATATTCGCTAAAAGCTATTGATTTTCTACACTAAAAATACAGTTAACTTACGCAACCCCCTTATAATGGCAAGTCCCATCGCTCAAGCACCTCGCAGTCCTGGGGCAGCAGTTGGGCGGCTGCGGCGGCGGGCTGGGCGCCCACTTCACGCAGCCCTTCGACACCAGCTCCAACCCCACGTGGTTGGGACACAACAAGGGAGCACATTCCCGAGTGTCGGCCCCTGTGCATTCGCATAGTTCTGCGCAACCTATGTGGAATTCTTCGCCTGAAATCAAATAATGTTAATCTTTAATTTATTATTTTATCTCTATGTTATACCTATTATAATTAACTAGCGAACTATTACGGCTTCAAACGTACTCTATAAATTATGCATGTCTTATATTACTAAACCTACCTCTACAATCACTCTGTCTATTAAAAACCGCATCAAAAATTCGTTAGGTAGTGGTAATCAACTTTGTTTTATACAATGTAGTGATACTGCACGAAGTACCTAGGTCACTAAGGCCTGGTTTCTGAGTAGTTTTGGTGACACTGCCAATAGTTATGGATTGATTAAATTGAACTGTCTGGCAAATTTCAATGATGCGTTGCTTAGAAATGTAATTGTCACAGTTACGTAAATCGCTATCGAATAGATAAACTAGCGTTAAAGTAACTCAGAACCCGGGCATAAGGCAACCCAGAAATATTTTCATTAAGCATATAAAACCGTAGATTGATTCTATTCACTTCAAGCGTTCAGTTTTAGTATGATTGTAGAGGTAAGTATTAATAGCGAACAATATTTTCTTTCTTTATATGCATTTAGAACACGGTTTAGTCTCATTCGCATGAACTGCCAATGAATTGGTAATTAGTACATTTGCGTATTAGAAAGTAAGTGGATCCTAATCAGTGTTTAGCAATTTTATTGTAATACTTGTAAGAAAAATTTGTTTATATTTCCACCATTGAAACGTGGACGAATGTAACTGACTTTACCATTAATTTTTATAGGTTAGTAGATGAACAGTTTTGTTATTACACATTTTTACAAACACAAACTCCAACTCCAAAAAGCCGTCAACCATATTTATGAATGGACCCGGAAATGGCGAATAAAGCTGAACGAAACAAAATCTGTTCATATTAATTTTACCAACAAGAAAGCAACGCTTGTTCCGATATATCTTAACGGACAACAAATACCATACGCCAACACAGCGAAATACCTTGGTATGACGCTTGACGCTAAGCTACGCTGGAAGGCTCACGTCAAGAAGAAGAGAGAAGAATTGGGCTTGCGCTATAAGAACATGTATTGGCTCCTCGGAAGATACTCCCAGCTGTCAACGCACAATAAGTTACTTATATATAAACAAGTCCTAATGCCAGTATGGACTTATGGTATCCAGCTGTGGGGCTGTACCAAAAAAAGCAACATCCTCATAATACAGCGCTTTCAGAATAAAGTACTCAGAGACATTGTAAATGCTCCGTGGTACATACGTAATGATGACCTTCACCGGGACTTGAAAATGGACATCATAGAAAAAGTTATTCAAAAGTATGCAGAAGCTCACCAACATCGACTTCACCATCACGTTAATGTCGAGGCTATCCAGCTCCTCGACACAACGGACCTAGTGAGAAGACTTAAAAGGACTAAACCCTATGAGTTAGTGTAGTGTAGTGTTAAATAAAAATAGTGATAGTGATCTATTTCCCCAAAGCACGTGAACAAAGTGACTTCCCTTTAACAGACACTAAGTAAGTGACAGTGGACACTATCTTAGAATAAGTTAATTAGAAATTTAGGTTAGATAAAAATTACTTATTAGTCTTGTAGGCTAGATTGTAATTAGCTTAAGGTACTATCTTTAGACTTAGAACCTTATTTAAAAAAAAAAAAAATTTTACAAACACGATTCTGGATTATTACGATAACTTACCTAAACAATACACCATTGAGGCATGATGGAAATATACTCGAATAAAAGCGCGGACCACCCCTTGTTATTTTTACGAGATCAGGGAAAATTTACAAATCACGAAAATAATTTTACATTGCCCTTAAAATTTACGCATTAAAAAATCTATGCGTCTCTTTTCTTAAAATATTTAAAATGTAATACTGACCAACAGCGTAAAATTGTCCATCTTGATAGCATCCTTCCTTTGTTATATTATACGATTCCTCCACGGGCACTTCGTTACCAACATCAGATGCTGTGATAGTAAAATTAAACTTCGTGCCAGTTTCTTTAGTTTTCAAAACATAATTTTGACCACCTTCCAAATTCAGGATCAGGTTTGAGTATTTCAACTCGATATCTTTATATGATTTTCCACCATCACTACTCAATTGCAGGTGGATAGGGTCCTCGGTGTTATTTGGGTGTATAAGATTAACTTGAACACTATTGTTTTGCAGCACTTTAATGGACCCTATAGGTTCCAGTAATACAAGTGGACGCGATGATGATCTGGGAGATTCCATTAGATCTTGGAGTACATCTGGCATCTAAAAACAAAATATTTTTATTATTAATCTGATTCGTCATTAATTTTATCAAATGATATTAAAAATCCATCAACACTTTTTATAACTTCTAACATTTATTTTATTTCCCAATCAATTACAGTCAAAAAGCATTACGAAATTACTACAAGAACGTTAATGGTTAATGAGTAATTCATTTTCTAAGGCACAGTATTTTTTATCAATTATACACTATTATATAAAAATCAATTTTAGAGTTATGTTTTTCTTGCTACAACGATTGAATGACTAGAGGAAAGATGTTCTGGAATTCGAAAAGGACAGTTTTTATCCCGGAAATCCTACAATGACGAGAAATATACGCAGATGAATCCGCAGTGCTCAACTAGCAGCAGCTATAAATAGATCTAATAGTCAAAATTAAAAACCTTTTTTAATATTCAAATCGTTCGTTAACATATAAAGGAGTACATAAATAGGCTCTAAGTATTATATAATTACATCAGTAGCGTTGTGTGCGACGGTGGCATTCTCCATGGGTTCCTCGTGCACGTCTTGCGACACGTCGCAGATCTGTATTTCACAACACGCGTCGTTGGGGTCCTGCACGTTGATGCATCTGTCTGATTGTGGTATGCGTTGGCATCTGCAAACACACATCAAATCAAATTGTTAGAATAGAATACAAATAGAATAGAAACACTAAAGAAAAAGAAAGAACTTTTAACCACTTTATTTATACTACTACTAAATACTAATGATATTTTTATTAGTTACATTCGACCCTGTGAAATATAGAGATAATTGCAAGTTTTTAAAACAAATACGCAGATGTGTTGGAACTCTATGAAAATATTGTTTGTTTACTATTGAAAACCGGTTCAAAGTAATAAAACAGTTTACCTAGGCATATAAGTGACCACCGAGGTTCGTTCAAGAGTACAATTTGTAGGTGCTATTACCGTAATGAATACTTATGGACTTTCTTTAAAATTCTTAGATATAAAAACAAAAAGGTACTTCATTTAAGAAATTGAAGTATCTATATAAGGTATTTTTACAATAACGCGGATATATTGTAACGTTATGATAATATTATTTATTTATGTGAAGATCTGTTCATGGCAATAGAATTACCTAGGCTTGCATGTAACTAAGTTACAAGTACAAGTTAGTTCGTAGCCGATGTTCCACTTAACACGGATGTTGTTCGTGTCATAGTCGTACCAACAGATTGCATTCGAAATTTTTACATATTCATGCAAAATAGATATATTAAGGATGTTATTGACAACGAGGATATGCTGTAATTTTATGATAATAGTGTTTGATTGCGTTCTAAATACTGATTTTACATTATAAGAACAGTTTACGTAGGCTTGCACGCGAATAATATGGTCATCTGAGTGTCAAATTAAGCAAAAACTTGCCTGTTTCATGTCGAAAACTTAGAGACTTTACTAAACATAAAATATATTTTTCTGAACCGTCATAACTTCCTCTACCTGCACTCATATTATCCACTCTTTACGCTACACCCTATATATAACTGTATATGAAAATATTGTTTTTAAACTGAAGACCGGTTTTAGTTTAGAATTACCTAGGCTTGCACGTGACCACGGAGTTTCGTTCACAGGTGCAAGTTTGTTCGCAGCCGATGTTCCACTTAGCACCGACCTGGTGCGTGTCATTGCCATACCGACAGATTTCCAATGATGTTGGCTTTAGATCTGAAAATAAATAGTTATTTGTAACACGATTTGTTGAAGTAAGCAGTGAGAAATATTGGTGTTTAAAGACGAGAGAAATAATTATTTCGTAAAATTTTGTTATGCGATTACAGTGGTACAGATATGTAATGTAATCTAGATGGATCGCACGCTTGATTGCAAAAAAGACTTGCTTATACAAAAGCAGAACAAGATGAACAACAGAAATCGTCATAACTTATGAACTTTGTCGTTAGTTTATTTAAGAAAGGTAAGGTAAAGATGTGTAAATAGTAACAAACGAAGGTCAAAATGGTACTTTACAGATTGTGCAGTTCGTTTACACATATGAAAATTTAAACGCACAAACAGCAATCAAAGATGAAAGTCAAAACCAACCGCCATTATTAGTGGCACAGGCCATTATAGAGCAGCATTCATCCACCGGCGACTCGAAGCACAAAGGATCGTTCAGCCGCCTGCCGCGCCGAATGTACGGGTGTTTGCATCTCGGCGAACACTCAAACAGACCTCCGGGGGCGCATTCGCAGCTCTCCTCGCAGCCTCTGTCCATTTTCTCCCCGAGCTAGAAGATAAAACGTCTTTAGTCCCGAAAAACTCAGATGACTGGAAGTCGTGGGCATGCATTCCTTCAATTCGTGAGACAAAGAAAGTTTCATGAGCATATTCAACGTAACAAACTATAAAAGGTTAAAAAATAGTGGTGCATATTTTACCTATACTTTTATTATAAACTAGAAATGTTTTTGTTGCTTTATTTGTTAAATACACTAATCTTTAAAACTACCGTGTGGATTTGAAAAATGCCTACACTATCCCTACGATAATACGCGGGTGAAATCGCCGGGCATCGCTAGTCAATATAAAATTATTTTGCATAAAATCCGATTATGCAGGATGGTATTTAACCGATAAAACTATTCAACCAATATAATGATAGTATTCAAAGGCAAAGCTTGTACTATGGAAACTAGATAACTGATGAACATACTTTTTTTGTAAATACATACAATCAACACCCAGAAAATTAGAAAGTTTATTCAGAACATTAGTTCTATCGGGGGATCGAACCCATACCCTCTGGGGCAATAGACACTGGTATATGCCACTGCACCAATCGTCAAAGTATGGAATGAACATACTCCAAAATAATTGAAGACTTTTCGTTCCTTTCAACATAGCAAGAAAACAGTAAACATGTTTTTAAATTCTTTGCAAAGTTTTCTCCGCCTAGATTGTGCTTGTCAAACAATTTGCTCCGATTCCAAATGTTTACCAATAACGCCGTAAATAGAATGTTGGTGTTTTTTGGATGTTTGGAATTGTTCGCTTAAAATTGCTTGCAATAGTTCAAATAGCAGCAATGTCTAAATAGAATACGATTATAAATACGTGAGTTACATCAGTGCAATAGTGGAATTACAACATGTACATACCTTATATGTAATTCCATTCTCCTTACAAGTTTCTGTCTCATCAAATTTGTCCATGCTGAGTAAAGGATGGAACGGCGCTTGAAGGTTTGAATAAAATTTATCCGATATTTGCTTTTGTTTGCTTTCTGGAATTAATAATTTGGGCGGTTCATCTTCGTCTTCACCGTCCATGTTAACATCACTTAAATCACCTATATTCTTCTTTGGTTCTCTCTGGTTGGTTTGGTTGTGTAATGCATTGGCGAAGTTTTGTAATTCATCTACATTTAAGTTAAGTAATCTAGGTTTAGGCTTCATTGTTTCAATTACTTCATTTTGCTCTGTAGTTGTTGTGTCTGTCTTATTTTCTAGAATATTCTCGGAGTTAATTCTTGGAGTTGATCTTGTAGATGTTGCATGCGAGGTTGTTCGCACTTCAATGATGGGGGGCGAAGTTACCCCTGACTGGCCGTCGTCATCGTCGCTTACTAACTTACCTGGAACAAAAATAAATATTGATATCTACGATTTTGATAAACGATTTTTAACACAAATTTGTACAGATTCTTTGAAGCCCCAGGAAGAAATAGGATAGGTTTTATTCTTAACATCGAAATTCCTACGGGGACAGGATACATAATTACATACGCGCGTAAAACCGCGGAGCTGAGCTAGTAAGTAATAATTTAATTAAGGCTTATAAAAAGCACGCGCGTGTTTCATTTGAAATTGACATTAATTCGATAATTTATAATAATTTCGTGTCAATGAAACGTTTCGGTGATTAGTTCGAACTGTATTAAACGCTTGGCTGCATAAATACCGCGTTGCGCTCAAATTACAAATCGGTACTTAGTTGGAATCCGTTATCTTAAACCAATACAACCGTTATAATAATAAAATGCTGATTGCAATGTTTTATTCGGTTCACTAAATAAGAAATTTTAATTAAGAGGTCGAAAACAAAAAGGTCAATAGAAACGTCTTATGAAATCTGTAAGATATCAAATGGTATTTGGGTAAAGTCTATATAATTGAGAATGTTTACTCATAGCCTTAAAGAATTGAATCTATTCAATTAATCATAAGTTACTCGTAATTAGGATTGATGCTTAGTTTTTGTTACGTAGGTAAAGGTGCACAATATTGAATACTGGCGTTTCTTTACATATCGTATCATTAGTAATATATATTTAAATAATTAATGAAGTAAGCACATCTTTCAGTAGTCACGACGTAACCTTTACATTCAAAAGTACTGAGTGGTGCCATCGTAAATCACGTTTAATCAAGGCTACTCTACACTGTTATCGACATCCTATTTGTGTCAAAATTTATTTTTATTTATTATAGTCTAAGCAGAAGGAACAGAAAAATAAAAATTTTGTAAAAACTTAAACGACCCGAACTAAAAAGTTGAGACAACTCTATTGAAGACTAGCCACGCCCCACGGTTTTATCCGCGTAATTTTTGATCCCGTGGGAATTCCGGGATAAAGAGTAACACACATACATCTATTCATAATCATAAACTATCGCATTTTATTAGTAGGAAGTAAGATTGCACTCAAAACCTATTTTTCATTGCGCGTAATCTTTACACTTACTGGATAGATTTGATTTTTTTTCTCACTATAATAGCAGTTTTAAATTCATACATGGTTGCATGTTTTTTGACGTTTGCAAGAAAGCCTCAGGGCTGGCCCACAAGTTCACACACTAGGAAGTAAAAACATGGCTTTTGAAAGAGTCAGTGTGCGTTCATGTTTCGCATTATAAGTAAGAACCTTTATTTTGTGTCAGGAAACATTTTAAATGAAATATTGTTTACATATCAAAAATCCTCTTTAAATTTTACACAAACAAACTTTCGCCACCCTGTCTATGTGACAGTTTCTTGCAGCTACTGTACGTATTTTTAGCTAGCATTAGCCTAAACCGCGGGTCAAATTAAACAGATAAATTGATAACCTTTTATGGGTTCATAGTGAAACTGATATTGACCACAGTTTCACTATGAATTATGATGATCGGTGCAATTGACTGTTAATTGCGCTTCCTCAGTTTCATAATTACAATTAAACTACCACTAATTATCAGTGAAACTAAGCAGTTACATTAATTACGTACTATTCTAGCTTTGACTGTATACAATTAACCAAATTAAGTGCCTTAATATGATAAATCTTATATAATATACATTTCTAGAAATTTACATTTTATGTATATTTGTAACAGTAATAAAAGACTGAATTAGTGACCTTCCATTATATAATCATTGTCTGATAGTCGTTTTGAATATTAAAGAATATTAATTACAACCTTGTAAAGGCCGTTTTGACGCATAAACTGCAACTATCATAATATTATCGTTCAAGTTTACTAACGAGTTTAGCTCATTTGATTTTATTCATGTAAGCGTATGTAAAATACACATTTACTATATTAATACATAGTATTAAACAAAGTTGTTTCCAACTGTATTGCTCTATATAGCTATGCTTAAATCTTTAGAGCTAAAAACGAACTTTGATGCGGATATTTTAATAGATAGACTGAGCAAAAGGAAGGTGTTCGTAACGTATTTAATAACGGGTCACGGCTTCGCTCCCGTAGCGAAATGTTTTGATATAGCCTTCCTGGATTAATAGTCTAACGCAAAAATATCGATAATCGGACCAATAGTTCCTGAGATTACCGCGTTCCAGTAAAAAAATGAATTCTGCTTTATATTACTAGTGGACTGTTTGACTCTAAAGGCAATATTTCGCAATAAAAAATCCGTGCCAACAATTTAAGGCATGTTTAAACTGTTGTATGACAATATTAATTTCGCAACAGTGAAAACCCTGACGAATCAATGAATAAGTGAACACGTAAGTCTCAAGCTAATGTTGCGTAAAAGAGGTAAGGATCCGGCTAGGGCACTCACGCGTGACCAAGTGTGCACGGCTTGGAATGCATAGGGCTGCTTCACAAAAAAAAAACTAAACTTTTACAAAGGGACGTTATTTTTGGATGTATCTTCGAGGCGAAATTTACAATAATAAAAATCTAATATTGCGTAAAAGAGGTAAGGTTCCCGCAAGCACAATACCGTCAAAAACCGGATAATTTAATTTAATTGGATGTAAGTAGAATAATTAGGATAACGTTTTACACCCGTGTGGCGGTACAAAATACGTGTGTCGACACTCTATACATCCATGGGTGTCATAAGAAGCAACAGAGGGTGTTTCTGCTACATAGCAATCAAAATACTAGGTTGAATCATGATTTCTTAATGATTTATTTTTTTATTGCATGATAGGAATGCCTCAGAGAATGTTGTAACCACGTTCTTGTGATGAGCTTATAAATTATTGTAATTCAAATAGTAGGTTATATTCTGTATTTATCATTATTCTAGTGCATAGGCAATAGAAGAAAAACACACCGTAGATATAAAACATACAGTAAATTCATACAGCAATGATAAAAATATAAATAAAAAATATTCTGGGAAATTTAACACTACGCTAGATAACTGATACACATATTCAAACATACTTTTAATGATAGTAAAATACTTCTCTATACATTATGAACATTTAAATGTTTCGTTATTTTCTTTAATAATTAACAACGCACCAATAATTCAAGCAATAAAAAAAAACAAGCAACTTAGTAAGTTCAAGTTTAAAATCCGGTCCGAAGCCGCACAAGTGCTAAAATCGTGGCATTCCAGCAGAAATCCGGACACCTGGCTAGTGGCAACCCTACACTACACTTCGATGAACACTAAGGAAGTGCACAAGTGGACATCCGAAACTTCATAATTACGAATAATCCGGTCTGATTGTATACGGATGTAGGAACTTCCTTTTAAAACCCTTATTAAAAATCGTATTTATTAAAAAATATTGTGAGATTACATTCCATGAATCCGACACCATCACTTTTACGGAATCTATTTCTATGAATACATAGGTGGTGGTGATTATCATCGGGTGATGAAATCCTATACACAATATGTGCTATTAAGTGAGTTTATACGACTTACTGTATAAGAATACAGTCTAAAAGCTACTGACCTTATAATAACGACTTAAATAAGATGTAAATCAATAACATTTCCGATAATAATTAAATTATTTTAATCCATCGAGAGCTGACATTTTACATCCGCGATGTTTGTTTCCTTTAATGGGTAATTACGTCCAAAGTACTGGTTATAAATTGTATTTACGCGTAAATGTACAATGAATTACTTTTTGGTATAATTTGTTATATAACTGTAATACAGTTATATCGCGTTTATGAAGGTTGAGTTAATTACCAATTAATCAGTTACTTTATTGATCAAATTTATAACAAGCATTTTAAAATTACACAAGATTCATTATATATCATATTTGAAATATTTAGATGTATTTTTGGATGATTGAAGAAATATATAAAAATAGGAACATAGGAACAAACTTTTCATCTTCCCTATAAAAAAGCTTGTATTATGAAAGCTCACAAATCTTTACATGTATATGTAATATGTTTTTTAAAAGCTTACATTTTATTGTCATTTCATCATCTTACGTGTCATTCACGCAATGACTTTCTTAGGGAAATCAAAACGAGATTCGAGAATTAGATTCTCACGTGGGTGACTGGTACATCACACGGCCGTTAACTTTCGCTTAGCCATACTAGTATTATATTATCTGTGGCTATACGCCATAGTGAAGGGGGACAAGGTCGTAAGCTCGAGTGACATTAATTAATGGCACAAGTATCAAAATAATCTATAGCTATCGAATGTGATGGTTAATGACTGTATAGCTAATATATAATGTATAGAATGTTATTTAAGATGTTGACTTTTTTCTTTATTGTATTAGGAACTTTTACACTATGTGTTTGCCAGCTCCATCGTACTCTGATGAGAGAATCTTCCTTTATTCCTGCGCCTGATCTCTCTGCAGTCGTGTCGGTCTGTCGTCCCATCAGATTATGAGAGTGAATGAATAGAGAGTGCACCTGTGTTTGCGCATATACTTTGGCACTATAATATCGCCTGCCTACCTGGCTAATCTCTGTTGAGATTGGCCACCAAGACCGCTATCGGTCGTCTTCTACCGCAACCCACATAATATAATACTTAGCACATAGGTATTTTTGTTTACTCAGAGCTAAGAATTAGAAATTTCACGGATGTGACCACGACTGGGCCGTCAGTCGTCACGGTCGACAGATCGATTACCTCACTGACCTGTTGGCCACGTTTCTTTTACACATTCTTATCTGTGAGAGATAGTTTACTATTTAATTGGTATCTGCAAGCTGTAGCTCAGGTACTTACATAGTTCTTGGTGAGTGAGGCATATCTTGACAATGTGTTATTAATACTTAAAATTATATCTTAATTCAATTGCTATGACTAATGACTAATGAGTGATTTTGCTTTATACTTGAAAAATGTGAAAAAATTTTCTTTTGTTTTAGTCAAATTTCTTTTTATGGGGCTTTATGAAAAAAACTTCGTAAACTTTTAAAAAGCTTTATAAGTATAACCCTAATAAATAATTGAGTGAGAAAAGCTTTCTTAGAAATAAAACAAAATATGGATCAAACACTTCTAAATCTAAAAACATACCTTCATGATTACTTGTGCGAATATAATGTCCTAATTCTAAATTATTAATAAAAAAAGTTGTTTTTAGAAAACATTAACTTCAAATTACCTTGATAACCATTCGTTTAAATACGTTAACGGCCAGCTTTATAAGTAATAGGTTCAACAATCCTTCGCCTACAGCAAAAAGAACAAATACCAAAAAGCATCAGTTATGGAATGTGTTATTCCCAAAATGGTAGCGATGAAGTCACGATTCTATCTGCCGGTTCCGCCACATTTAACATTTTTTAGTTCGAGCTTTAACAATTATATGGACACGAACGATGTTCATGAAACAAAAAATCTCATTCATATTTAACGGAAAATTTTGTTATATCATACGAGTATACTTTAGGCAATTTTTCGTTTATATATAGCAATATTTACTATCTGTCACATCGAATAGGTGTCTAGGTGCGAAACAAAATGTCCTAGATAAGGCATAGATTCTTAAATTAGAAAATATTTTATTATCATAATTATGATGAATATTCTTTTAATTATTTTTTACCAAGGTATCCTTAAAAAAGCTAACCAATTCACACAACATTTAGAGCTTGCGATAATTGAAACACAATACAAGCAACTTGGATTACAAAAAATAAATAGCTTCTATCGGTTTTACAAAGGTTTCATCTTTTTGTTGCTAAAAATCTCGTAACGATTCACTATAGACGTGCCCACATAGTCGTGAATCATTGGATTATAAGTACTTTATAATACTTATAAATACTCGATACATAAACATCGCTAAACCTGTTGCGTTAACATAATACCTGTTGAGATGAGCTAATGGAGTTTTTGCGATCATATCGAGATTGTTATAACGGTATGAAAATCGACATAACGTATGAAAGACGTGGTAAGAACTCGTTCTGTTTTTGATAACCCTTGAACGTGATAAGCATATTGTAACTATAGTTCGTCCCAATGTGCTCTGACTTATTTCATTAACATTTACAACTTCATCCTTTAAGTATAAGTATACAAATATTTTAAGACTGACCCCTTTTTTTAGTATGTTACCGTATATTTCGAAATCGTGCGATACATTTGAATCATCAAACAACAATTTGTGGTATAACGTGTTTGACCTTCGTGTCATAAAAAATATAGCAAAATAAGTTGTATTTGTTTTATGATTTATATTCTATTATCTTTTAAAAAATTGTTAAAATCGTTGCGACAGTTTTGCTTTTCAATTGTTATCATTTTTTATTCAACTGAAATTAAAATGTATGATTTTAACCACAACATTAAATCCTGATAATAATATTTTATTGAATTCATCAATGATAATATTCTGACATTTCATTATTTTTATGTTATTATTATTATTAAAGAATTTCTTTGACATCCAATGGAATATTTCTCGTGATTTTTCATAATATTTTAATAATCATAG
Source organism: Phoebis sennae (assembly GCA_001586405.1). Lineage (NCBI taxonomy): Eukaryota > Metazoa > Arthropoda > Insecta > Lepidoptera > Pieridae > Phoebis > Phoebis sennae. The sequence goes on along the minus strand of LQNK01002874.1, from coordinate 222,618 downwards.
GATGATGACGATATATTATAAAGATTTATCCCACGCAAACGCTGTTTCTGATTCATAATGCATTTTATTTACATTATTTTATGGCGAGACGGTCTGAAAGGTTATTATGTTTCTGTTATAAATAATGGACTAATAATGATCTAATGGTCAAATTGATTCCTAAACCAATAAATCATCGTAAATCGGCGATGTGTTCCGAGAATATAATATTATCGCCGTAACATTAAAAAAAATGTTTACATATAAAGATTAAATAAGTAAGGACTAAATTTGTTATTTTTTCTTAATATTGTCCTATTTCTCAAATTCTGTCTGTTAATTTAGATGTCAATGCATAAATATATCGTTGTTCAAAATTTATTTACGTAATATTAAAATACACTATTATATTAAAGATTCCATTCGACTGCTTCTTAAAATGTATCTAGAAACTTTCAAGTATTTTGATGTAGAGAAGTTGTTTTACCATGGCCTTACTATAAATCTTCTAAATCAACCCCATTGTTTTCTTAAGATAAACTTCCTAAAACATTGCCATTTGCCATCCTTAAAAATCCAAGAACAAGCCAGTCATTTGCAAAAACAGAGTTCCTAACAATTAGTTTAAAATGCTTTTAATGTTTGTATATAATAATTTATATCTTTGTTAATGGCCTTTAAGTGCTATGTAACAAAAATCTTGACAAAAACAAGAGATCTTCGTTAATTCCCAATAAGATTAATTTAGAAATATTCGATATCTTATTAATTTAAGAGACATTTTTTATTATTAAAATAATTATTTAATCTTTATCCTTTCCAGATGCTCTTATTATTATAGTTTAATTTTCAGTAAAATAAATCTGTTTACATTAATCCTGATATTTTAATCGAAAAATAATATGCGTTTCTAGTTATTTTACAATTAATTTAATAGCTAAAGTAACATACATTTTAAAATTGAATTGAAAATTCCTTAACAGTAAATAAAAACAAAAGAAACAAAAACCACACAGTAAATGAACTTATTTTTTCCCTATTTTTAAACTTAACGCGTATCTTATGCGTTGAGGTGTAAAATAAGTAAAACTCATTAAATTTACTCACTAAGTTCAGTATCGCAGTCTGTATACTCGTGGTTGCAGTCGACGGTGTAGGCCGCGGCGCCGGCGACCAGCACCGCGCACCATAGCGCCCATGTGCGCACGCGCATCGCCATCACCGACCCATCTAGACAAATATCAATGTATATTATTTATTTATTTACTTCTGCTAGAACATAAGTTGCTAAACAGACGTGAATACAATTTTTGAAGTAGTATACAAGTTCTGCCAATAATAGCGTGCAAAATTATCATAATCACATTGTACAAAATCAAAGTCCCTTCTATCAATTACAATCTCCATACTTATTTATTATGATACAATAATATTAGACTTAGATAATGAATGGTGTTGATTAATCTAAGAATTCATTAAAAACTTTTATTACACTCGAGAGTGATGATGATGATTTGATGAAATTTCAGAGGCTTTTAATGATTTATAGACACCGAGTTTAACGCTAGCGGAGCCGCGATCAAAAGCTAGCCTTACATAAACCAAAATATCATAGGCTAATAGAACTCTACAGTCATCAGTTATCAATTATCATACTAGGTACTAACTATGGCGATATAGAATTATGGACAAACCCTTTCTTAGAACTCTTAAAAACATCTCCATATTATAAGAACGTTCCGTTTAGCAACACTGTACTATATAATTGTACTATCCTAGGATAAAAATATTACTGAATAATTGTGCGCCACACAAGACAAGATCACCAGATATTCAGGACGTTTATCTAAATCATGTGTTTGTACCGCTTCTTTTCCATTAAAACTCAGCCCATGTACAGGAAAGGCCAGGAATTTAAATAACAGTAAGTCAGACTCAAATGTACACTCGTCACTTTAAATGTGACTACAGTTATGGCGTCCGGTAAAGATTCTTAAAGCGTTGAGACATACATGCTTATGTTTTTCAAATGTTTGAAAGAAAAGTTCAGAAACTAGTAGTGGGTAATGTATTTCATGTTTTCTAATTTCGTTTGGAGGAAAAATTTTAATAATATTTTGTATTATGTGATTCATATGGGAGAAAAATCTGTATGTTTAAAATCGTAAACTTACAGGATCTGTTACCAACATGTGACGAATCTTACACAGACGTCTTATTTTGACACTTCTTGTAACATGTTCTTAATAAACAAAAAACTTCAACGCGTCAAAGCTTCACGTGAGTATTTATAAAATTATTTGTTGCGATATGAAAAATTAGACTGGCATATCAAATTTCAAAGAATTAACGCCGAATAATGTTCTCCATAATTCATACGTTTTTAGCCACGCGGCTTTAACCTACGATCGCTAAGCTATATACTAAAGGAATTGACCTTAGCCAAAGTTTTTGTAATAATTTTTATCCACAAATATGCTTGCACAATGAAGGTACAACTTATTGCTTTTCTGAAAATATCTATTTCAACAGAGAAGAAGAACGTTGTATGATATTTGTCATAGTATTGGTATTTATTTTCACATGGTATTTATTTTAAAAATAATGCTTTTTAATTCTAAACTATTCCTGTTTTATTTTATTTAATCATTTCTTGCAAGTAGAAACAATGAAACACGAACTTAAACTTGCAAATAGATAAGACAAATCGTTTTCCTCGTGCTTTCATATGCATGCGCCGTTATACATAATCGTACAATAAAATATATGACGTAACAATGTTACGTAGATGTTCACCTACCATTGTTTGAGTTCAATTCTTAGTTGTCGCTTTCGTACGAGGTCCTTTAGTGTCACAAAAAATTGTATCGAAATTGATTTAAATTTACAAAGAATTAAAAAAAACGCAAAGTATTGCGTTAAGCAATTTATTTAAAACTTTAAGGATTGCAGAGGAGAGAAGGTTATTCATATTTACTAGCAATTTTAACTATATAAGATAAAGAATTTGCTTATATTTTAAGTACCTAGTTAAATTCACAAGTTGAGTTTGTATCATTAAAAAAATAAGTAAGTATCCATGAATAAATGCAAAATGGAAAATGGATCTAAATTTTACAATTGTGTGTTACAATCATAATATTTATTAGATTTTGAAGAATGTAAACCCTATCTTCTGCTATAGAAACCATCTTATATGTAGAAGACTTACGAAGCAATGACAGTAGCTAATTTTCATCCCAGTTCACATACCGTTGACTCTATTATCATTTTAATATAATAAGAAATACCTGAATTTAATTTAATCAAAAGTGACAATTTCTAGGAAATAGAAAGCTTTGTAAAAACGTGAGAAGATGGTTTATTTGACGAAATACAATTTACGTTGAATTTGTAATTGGTACATTGTTTAGTTTAGCCATAAAGCTGTTCTACGAAAGAAAGTTTTCATCTTGATTTTCTCTTCATTAACTTTAACCTAAAAATATAATCTTTAAATGTGCTGGCTATGTCTGAAATTGTATACAAACATAAAACTATAAATATTATTATTATTTCAATTTCACTTTTTCGTTTATTTATTCATAATAACGGTAATTTAACTGTAATTTAAATTATCCGGGAATAAAACTCGAATTTCAATACAGATAATAGAGTGAAACTCTATTCTCCATTAAGCCATACATTTACTAATTATGCTATATTTACAATTAAAATATGGGTTTAAATATTTAAATAGCTGTGCAAACAATTAGGAAATTCATATCGTTACATTTACATATGAAAACAAACTTATTATAAAGAGAACTACGAAATATGCTTGATTTTTTTAACATAAGATAACAGTGAGAAAGAAATTAAAAAAAAAATGCTTTTACGACTTTGTCTCTAATCTTCATCTAAGTTCATTATCATTATACGCAAATCTCTGCTACTATAGTAGGTTTCATATAGAACAGGGATGGCGAACCATTGGCCTGCGTGCCATTGATGGCACACAATATTTTGGGCACGCCACGTAGGTATAAGAAAGAAAATATTTTATTTGACGTACACAAATGTGTTTGTCAAAATTCGTTACGCACTAAAAACACTATCGATGAGTAGTTATTATATAATAAGCGCATGCGTTGAATCCTACGTTATCATTGAATTAATAGTAATTATAATTATTATTACCTAAACAATCACACAATAAAAATCATTCAATGGCATATCTATAACAACATTAAATATTTTTCTGGTAAAGGGCTCGTTGATAAATAAAGGTTCGCCATCCCTGATATAGAATATAGAGTATAGAGGAAAGTGTAGACAAAAAGTGCGAAACACAGTTTCTCACAGTTCTGCGAAGTGGCGCATTGAACCCACGTGACATGAAATTTCCTTATTACTTACATCTCGCACGCTATTGTTCATAGATACGTTAATAGAATTTACTGTTAATTATCTAAATGTGTATTATAAAGTTGAAGGGTATGTTTTAACGCGTTAAAATTAGGAACTACTGGTCTGATTTCATAAATCAGACCAGTAGTAGAAAGGCTGAAACCGCCTTAATTTATATAATGTAATTTTTGATTCCGTGGCTATTCCGGGATTCAACGCAGCCTATATAATATTCTGAACCTTGACCTATATGTATAACAAGTTTCACCAAAATAGGGTCAGTAGTTTTTGCGTGAAGGAATAACAAACACACATAGGTACATACATTTACGGCCGTTTTCAATATTCTATCTATCCCTTGTTTTGCTATCTTAAGTCAGACAAATCTATCTATTTGCACTTATTTTGATTTCAATACGCTGTCGACGGATAGCTTTTGTTATGACTTTTGACAATCAAATGTCATATAATCTGAGATTACAATCTATCCATAATCTTTGATACATTATTGAAAACAGCCGTTAATTGATAGCCAGTTTGGCACACTTTGTAATTAAAAACAAACATACATGGAGCGAGGCGAGTATTATGTGTATAATTATAGTTAATGAACTGGGGGCAAGTATAAATCACGCTTTAATACCGTTGTAAATTTTTATTATATAAGAGTTACAGTTTTTCATTAGATAATAATATCATTTAAATACGGCTCTCGTTAATTAATACACGCTTGAAATATTATGGCACATTCTATAAAACAACAAACAAAGATAACTTCTCTTTTAATTGAATTATTTTATTTTATAAACATACGTCTCGCAGTCATCAAAACTGCATGGTAATTTCTGAATTTTGTGAAGAGGTCACGTGACAATTTTATTTAATTGTTATGTTTAAGTGATATATTGTGCTTGCATAAACGACCCGATAATGTAATTCCAAGCCATTTTGTTCGGTTTCAACAGAAGTATTCACACGGTAACAAAGGCTGGAGGTTTTTTCATCTAATCGCTCGGTGTCGTAACGTATTGTTTGCTAAGAAATAAGCATTGTTACTTGTCTACATGCATATTTGATTACTCAATAAAATTAGTTGGATACCTACTTAACAAGGTTCTGTTGGAGATAACATCGTGATCGATGATTATTTAGTTTAAAAGGTATGAAGGTTGCAAATCTTTTAAATCTTTTTATATTTGAAATATTTTCCGTATATACTGTTAGTCCACAGGTCGGATGTTACGAATCGGATTCATTTTTTAAATAAATAAATAAATCTTCTGGACAACACTACGCCATCTATCTCAAACTAAGCAAAGCTTGTACTATGGAAGCTAAATAACTGATAGACATACTTATTACTTAAACATACTTTTTTTTGTAAATACATACAAGCTATAAATATGTACAAACACCCAGAAAGTATAAAATTACAATGTTCATCACATCATAATTTTCTACTCGTGGGGATCGAACCCACACCCTTCGGCGCTAAACATCATTGCCACATCGACTGCACCCATCGGGTCGTCGAACAATTTGTACCGATATAAAATGTGATAAGTTCGATACGGATCAATAGAAGCACTAGTGGGACATTATAAACAAAGAATATCACAACAGATCGTAATATACTTTATTTCTTTGTAAAAAATACGATGCATCCGATGAGTACGATACTGGTATGACGACTAGCATTATCGTATTAAATAAAAAAATCATTCACAACAGAGTGTTACTTTTTTCGATTACAAACTATAGATTAAATAAGGTTACGATAGATAAAACAACACCTTTGAAACTGATTTTTTTAGTCATTAAAAAACGTACCCGTTATCGTGGGTCTCGAAAACCTACCTGACTTTTACGACGGTAATCAAAACGTTACAACTTACAATATAAACAGCAGGGCGAAGACAGATTTCTGATGAGTTTTATTGATCAACTTTTATTTATGTTTATTGATCTTAATAATACTATTTAGTATATTTGGTAATATTTAAAGTACATATGAAGTACCATGTTATAAAATAATGATTAACTGATGACCTAACTGTGATTCTTCTATAAACATGAATAACGTTTTCAAATGTGGTTTTACTAGCTTTATACTCTCTAGTTATTTAGACTATATTTTATAAATTGTACCTAGTATAAGAAGAAACACTGTTTCTTTAGATATCTAGGTTACAACCTAGATTAGGGGACAGGGCAATATTGTATAAGATATTTGACTTTTTAAAATAAACATTATATTATTTTTTATTTATTACAATTAATTTCTAGTAAAATCCACTTTTTTATGTTTATTCCACGTTCATATGTCAGTTATCCACGGCATAAAGCCATGAATAAAACACGTTCATAATTAATGTCTGCGATAGATACAATAAGGTTACTTTCTCTACATCTGACCACTTTCAATGGTCGCGTGAACTTACATTAGACACAGATTGTTTCTTTTGATTATATTGTTTGTCTCTTCCTCTGCTAAGAATTGTTTCGGTTTTATTTTTTATGGAAATTTCTATCATACCTACAGAGTCACGAATCGAAAATGTTTGTTATACCAATCTTCGTCTTGTTTTTAAAGACTTGTACTAGTGAAAAGTAAGCAATTTTGGACTTATTCAATAAATACTATCATCATTTATAGATAATCTATGAATATTTTCTTATTTCAAAGTTTCGTTCCGCTTAACACTATAGAAGACGCAATTACCATAAAATATATGGTTGTTGTTCAAACAATCTATAAACAACAACCATAGTTAATTTTTAGTTTATTGTACAGCTATGCTCCACTTAAAATGTTCGTAACATCTTTAAAGCATGAGAATAACCTCCCAATGTGAAATGTACCGTGTAGAGTAAGTGAACTATTCCAATTACGAGCATTGTAATTAACAAAATAATTATTATCTTTAGTTTAATCTTCTAGATAAATTATTGATATTTGACGTTCATTGAGATATGAAGAGGATTAATTAAATTTAATTACATAATATAACAAAATTGGTCGATAGTTGGAAATTTTAATAGGTTAAATTAAACATAGGAAAGAAAAAAATAGAGTCAGATTAATAAATCTGTACTTGTAATATAAACCTGAAGAATTTCTTTTGTTTAGTTCAGCTAATCTCGGTAACGACTAGTCCGTCTTGAAAACCGATAGGGGTATGTACGTATGAAATAATACGAATTCGTAAGCGCAGTGCCGGCGGGCGGCGATTCAAGTGTTATGTAAACCGAATGTTTGTGAGTGGAATACGTGATAAGCCATTGTTCCAAATGCTTTTACGCCAGGGAATTTTAACTCGTTTCTTGACTCTGACGAAGCAATGTTTTTTGGTTATACAGGGTGAGGAAAATAGATTTTTAATGGATTTATTCACACTAGCTACAGACAGTAGAAACGTATCGAAGGAAAGCTGTAAATTTCGATTTTAATACTTTAGACACAGGATACATCTTCAAATTTCATTATTAGCATCAAGCTGTAAGTTTGGAGTACTGATGAAATACCTATATTAGAAGTCTAAGGTTATAAATATTGTTTGAAATTGTATTCTAACTAAAGAATGTCCTTTTATCCGAGAATCGTTATTTATAGTGTCTAATATTTTAAATCATGTTCACAATATGTATTAAGTACGATTTTTTCCTTCTCATGTAATTTTATTTTTTTAATTATTAATCTGTGATAGTTCTCCACTCTGTATACTGTAGCTTGAACCGTATGAATACAATAAGTGCTATAGTCTAGGCTTTGACATCACTTTTATAAGCGTTTATCAAACAATTACGAGGCAAATTGTTCTATGTTAACCATGAACACCAGTATAGCGAATAAATCGATTATCAATATGCAGCGCTCGATTTGTCTGAGTCTGAGTCTTGGATTTGCATAACGACTAACTGTAAACTTGAACTTACAAAAAAATTAAAATGGAATAATCTCGCAACCTCGTCACCGTTTTTTCTATCCTTGCTTATAATTAATCGTATATTAATACTTTAAAACTACCGAAAAATAATTATCATACATATTTTATAAGTAATTATTTTTAGGGTTCCGTACCCATAAGGTAAAAAATGGGACCTCTTATTAAGCATCCGCTCTCTGTCTGTCAACAGGCTTTACGAGTATCTCATAAACTGTGAAAGCTAAACAGCTGAAATTTTCACATAGTAACGTATTTCTGTTGCCGCTATATAAACGTATACTAAAAATAAAAATATTAAGGGTCCCCACCCTTAATATAAGAATATTACCCCCTAGTCCTAGGGGAGTCCTAGTAGGAAACCCGTCGCAAAATCGACTCGCACTTGGTCGGTTCGTTTATTCTATTTCTTTATATTTTAAAGACAGAATAACTAAAATAAAAACTTTCTTCATATAAACAGGTATTCCGTTCTTAGTAACAGCAAGTTTTTCTATCTTAATAGGTAATTTCTCCCACGCTTGCTGAAGATTTGTAAAATCTTTTCCACTATGTGAAACAATTAGCAGCTTACATAAATGGTTAAGCCAATTTTGGCGAAGCCGTATATGTCACGTGACAAAACTTAAATAATTTGGCATTAACACAACACACATTGGTACAAACAATGGACTAACATATGTTAACTATAAGGTTTCATACTGAGAAATATACTTTGTATGCGTCAAATTATGTATTGTTGGTTTTTCATAATTAATATTGTTATAAAGATACAATTTCTCTTGTGCAACATTTTTTATCAGTTGTAGAGATTTTTGAGGAGCACGTAAAGTTAACTACCACTACGTGGTAGTCATCTGTCTCTACCAAATACTGATTCAGTACGTGCTGAAAAGAAATTGAAGATTTTACTAGTTAAGCTGAATTTTCCTACCAGAAACTACTCGTAGTTTCTAATTCATTGCAAATGATTTTTGTCCTATTAGAGGGCTAAATTAGATACAGAAAGGTGGAGCATGTATTAAATTTAAATATAATATTGTAGTTTAAGATGGCTTAATTAAGAAAAGTTGCATCGAGATGGTAAGCCTTTTCAAATAAACGAATAATTCCAGTCTCGTTCAATTGCTTAAGTTTAATTCAACGCTAGAAGATAAATCAGTATCAATAAAATCATATATTCTTACAAATTAGCATTAATAAGCTATCTAATAAGTGGAAAGCTGGAAAGCAAGACCTCACCGCAAAGCGTTATCAAGTTTCCACAAGCGTTGAACTCTATCTCACGGAAAGCCGTTCTCGATTATTGGAAATATATTAAATGTCAAGTGCGAACTTAATAATAAATTAACATTCTTGTTTGTTTTACGCAGTTTTTTATGTAGATTGTTGTTTTCGAATTCTTCCTAATTTCAAGTTTTTTTACGAAATTTTAGCGTTTGAAAACATTTAAACGTTTCTAAATAAAAACAAACAATTTCACAACAATAAGGAAATTAATTTATGCTACACAAATAGCATAACGTTTTTTATTCAAGTAAATGTAGAAAGTCGAGGAAATCAATGTAAATTATAGTTTATTATACGTCATTAATTACAATTTAGAAATACATGTCATTTAAATAAAAAGCCGTCATAAATCTTATCTTCATAAGTTCATAACCCAACACCATACCGCGGCAGACGGAATGCCGACGATTCTATGAGAGCCATAAGTAGCCCCAATAATACCGCTATTATACGCATCTAACAAAACGTACCGGTGGCTGGCTGAACACAATCCTATGCGCACTTTCTAACTGAAAAAAAAAGTTTGCACACAACACTAACACATGCACGTTTATGTCAAATAATTTCGATTTTTAAAAGTTTGTGAATGGAACGTCGGAGCGCGTGGTGGCGTGGAGGCGACGCGCGGGACTGACGGGCCGCGAGTCGCGACCGGTCGGAGATTTCTCCCCGTAAACATCGAAAGCGAGGCCTTTCTTCGACTGGCGAAACTCATCAGTGGCCCGTACTGGGCGTTCTCACTTTGTATTCGAATAAGTGCGTTGTATTTCTAACTAGGTTCATCGCCACGCCCGCGCCAGTATCAACCATAGTAATAAAAAGCTAGGAATGTTATTAAATGTGTAAAAATATACTTTTATTATATTTACTCCTTAAAAATATTGCTGTGTTATATAACAATAATATACATTTCTTATTTTTAAAGCTAACTATGGGATTGCTAGATATGACATTGACTGATAAATTACAGCAAACTAGCTCAATAAGAGTACTAGTAGGAAATGCGTTTAACTGCTCTACAAAGTTGCAATCGAATGCTATATTATATGAACAGTCGCAACAATAATGCACACCTTAGTTGGGTGACAAATTAAACCAAAGCAACTTAAGTAACTAATGCCCTACAATTTACAAAGTGCGATTCGACTGCTTTGTATATGAAGAGTCGCAACAATAATCCAGACCTTAGTTTCGATGTTTCGAATTCGAGAAACAAGAGTAAGGGTCAAACGAAGGCTTACTTTTGACTCATACAATGCAACTTGACGTATGAACTGGTCAGGATGTAACTCAAAATCGGTCAAGGCACTAATATACATAAAAAATAGGAGACGAGGATGAACTGAATCACGGCGGGTTTTTTAGAATTATATGTTCAAGGTGATAAAATTTCGGATTTTGATGTTTTAGGACTATTTTGTATTATTTGTTTTAATTTAAATAACTATAACGCAACTGGTGTGTTGGTGTAATGTGAATGTGAGGGTGCATATTAAATGAGAGTACAGTTCATATAATTCACCTTGAAATTAGGAAGATAAAAAGGCGGTTGTATAAAAACGGTTTTGTGATGTGTAATTGTGTATTATAAAAATGCTTTCCATCTTGACGGTACTCTAGTAGTTCGGATACCTACTCTGTGTACACTGTCAATTGTCATATAATAGTAAAATATTTCTTTTGATAATATCTCGAAGTTTCCAGTGATACAAATTATACAAAATGTAAATGTTTATTTCTTCTACATTGCTCTTGATGGAACAATAATTAGTAATTACATTTTTAAAACGTAAAATTTTTAATTTCCCAAGCATTATTATAATTTAAAAACGTCTTTCGCCAACGTCCATACCACGTTGAATACACCGGTTCTCGTCCGATCACCGAAGTTAAGCAACGTCGGGCGCGGTCAGTACTTGGATGGGTGACCGCCTGGGAACACCGCGTGATGTTGGCTTTTTTGTTTCGTTTGTCATAAATTATACACAAATATGACGTTTATTTTATAATATCTACATTTTAGAATTTTCATCTTTCAAATCGTATTTTTTAGTACATATACATTAGGACGTAGGACTTACCAGATTTACGTACCTACCTATATCTCATCGTTAAGCCCATATTCCAAACGAGAACTAAATGATTATGTTCGCTTTTGTAAATAGGATTTATTCCATCGTTAAGAGTAAAAAACGTAAATACATTATAATATTTTTGAACATAATATCGCCAACGTCCATACCACGTTGAATACACCGGTTCTCGTCCGATCACCGAAGTTAAGCAACGTCGGGCGCGGTCAGTACTTGGATGGGTGACCGCCTGGGAACACCGCGTGATGTTGGCTTTTTTTGTTTTGTTTGTCATAAATTATACACAAGTATGACGTTTATTTTATAATATCTATATTTTAGAATTTTCATATTTCAAATCGTATTTTTTTAGGACTAAGGACTAGTATTTTTATTAGATTTACGTATCTACCTATATCTCATCGTTAAACCCATATTTTTAAATAAAAAATATTGTCAATTATGTACCTAGTTTCAAACGAGAACTAAATGATTATATTATGTTCGCTTTTGTAAATAGGATTTATTCCATCGTTAAGAGTATAAATTGTAAATACATTATAATATTTTTGAACATAATATCGCCAACGTCCATACCACGTTGAATACACCGGTTCTCGTCCGATCACCGAAGTTAAGCAACGTCGGGCGCGGTCAGTACTTGGATGGGTGACCGCCTGGGAACACCGCGTGATGTTGGCTTTTTGTTTCGTTTGTCATTTACCTACACGAATATATGCAGTTGTAACTTCGTGTACTTTCTTCATTTTGTTACTCGCGAGAATAAAAACAAGTCTTTTTTACACAATGTTTTTTTTTCTGTTTTATTTTTTTGTCGTTATGGTGCTAAATTAAGTGTATTGAAATTGAAAATGGTTTATAGGCAGGGCCGTCTTAGACTATGCAGGGGCCCTTGGGCACACGAGTATTTGGGGCCCTTTTGGGGCCCCTATACATGTTTTTCTTGTGATCTGCTTTATTATAATCAAATCTATTTAAAAATGCTCTAAACACACACCTTTCACGTATTCAATTATGGTACAATCAACACATGTTTTGCAAAATTCAACCTTATGCGAACTATTTAAAGAATTTTTCAAACTGAGGCTTTTTGTAAATACAGATTTGTATATATTAATGTATGTAAAATAGATCTAAAACTGATCGTCATTCGACCGACGAAGAATTCGGCTGACCCAAATAGTTTGAGATTAAATTAATGCGAGAGAAATTGTTGGCCCTTGGGGCCCTCTGAGGATCGGGGGCCCTGGGCACGGGCCCTGTGTGCCCTTATGGTAAAGACGGTATTGTTTATAGGCTATTAAAATGTGAATTTTTTTGGCCTAAACTTGCATTTCTCAGAGGAATGGGGGGTTAGTGAAAGCTAATAAGTTTGTGGAAAAATGGTCTTCCGCCATCTTGGAAAAATGGTTGCATATGATATTTACGGTTTATCTGAAAAACGGTCGGTAAAAACGCGTGATGTTGGCTTTTTTATTATTTTAGCTGTATTGTTTTAGTATCTTTACATGGATTTCTCATGGATGTTTATGTTCTGAAATTGTATAAACGGTATAAAAAAGGGTAATATAGTGGGTCTCAGTGTGTGGTATAAAAAAGGTATAATAAAATCCAGTAATATAAATAAATATAACTTTATTTAGCGATTATCTACTCGTCTAATTTATAAAAAAAAACATGTTAACACTAGAAGTTCTTAAAAATCACAATTTAAGGCCACGCGAGAAATCTTAACTTATAATTTCGACTTACGTTGCGTTGTATGTCATTATTAATATCATTATACAATTAATTAAAATAATAATTTCATGCGCCAGCGCCTGGTTTCAGTCTGGAATGAAAAGAATTTTGATTATTATTAATGTAATTTATTTCAAAGACATTATAAAATTAAAGAATATAGGAATTGCCAAGGTTTGATAATTTTCTATATTTACAGTTGTGTGAGAAAAAACACATATTATTATGTTCTATTATTTTAATGAAATTCATATTTTTATTACCGAAGATTCAAAAAATAAATAAAAAAGTGTATGTTTAAATCAATAATACTTATCCTAGTGATGAGAAGAATCTAGTTCTTGAATCAATAAAATTAAAACATTTCTATTCTTATTAGGAAGTGGTTCTCATAAAGTTAAATTATTTTTACAGAAATTATCGGAAATTAAACAAAAGAAATAAAGCATAATGATTATTAAATCTTTATATTAATACTATCAATACTGACAAATATTGAACTTGCCTTTATTCATTGTTGGTGTTTTCAGGAAAGAAATAACTCTTCTTTTTCTTTATGTATGTTAAATCAAGGTGATCTCTGAAAATCCAATCAAAGTGAATTATTATTTATAGGAACCACATTCAAATACTACATATAATAATATTATGTTTCTATTTATTATTTATTTATCAAGTAGGCTACTTTTATTAAATGCATAATTATGTGAAGTTCTAATGATGTTTTTCCACAATTCTACACCTTAAATGGGATGAATACATAGTTCTGCAATACATATAATAAATTTGTTACAGCTAAAAAAACTATCAACAACTTCAACCAAACTAATTATATCAATGAATCTATCAAACGGGACGCCTTGCAGAACTATGCACTTACAAATATTCAATGTGTTTCCTTCCGTTTAAAAATGTGCCAAATTCCAGACAAATTCTTATAGAACGTGTACTTTTCGTTATGCCTAGAGAAAAAGGCGACATTAGAATCATTTCGAGGCAACTTTAATTAAAATTGTAAGGGCATAGTTTGCAAAGGGTGTATTCGTGTGAATAACCTCTTTCATGAGATAGTCGAAGAGGTTTGACATGACGTTATACTTGGCAGCGTCCATGCCATACTGGAGTATGGTGTTGGCGCAGTACGAGGACATCGGGGCGACACATGTATTGTACAAGAGGAGGGCTAGCATCCATTTCTGGGTGCGACTGCTTGAGTTTAACCTTGGCTCGGACATGGGCCGCAATGGACGCGGCTTGCTTGTCGGCGTGTTATGACAGCTCTTGCTTTGTTCGCTTCGTATCATATCATTCAGTTCCTGAGACGTTTGAAACCTGAACTTTTGTTTAGTTTCGAGTGTTTATTTATATATTAATTTACATTGCAAGAAAACTGTTTGACAATTAGTGTTCGTGCAGTGCAACTGTAATAATAAATTAAATACTAACCGCTTGTCGAAGTAGGAAGGCGGCGTTGTGTCTAGAATATCTTTAGTGCTTGATGCCTGTAAAAGACACAATCATTTTAGTGACAGGAACATTGTTTCAGTTCAACATTTACAGTTGAAAACAAATGGAAATTGCCTATATTTAATTCTTATTATTAATATTATAAATGAGAATGATACTTTGTCTGTTTGGGGTGAAACTGCTGAGGGCTGCTAGTTTGATATTTGATATTGTTGTTAGGCGCCAATCACGCCGCAACTCCCAGCGGATTTCAATGAAATGTCGTAAACAGGTAGGCTACGGGTTGTTAGAGTCACGTGCGACACTCACGTTGTTCTCCTTGTCCTCGCTGTCGGAGGAGGCGCGGCGGTTCCTGCAGAGCTCGCGCTGGCAGCGGCAGGCGAGGCCGCAGCCCTTGTCGCCCTTGACGCAGCCGCAGACCTCGGTGCTGTAGCTGCTACGTACGACACTCACGTTGTTCTCCTTGTCCTCGCTGTCGGAGGAGGCGCGGCGGTTCCTGCAGAGCTCGCGCTGGCAGCGGCAGGCGAGGCCGCAGCCCTTGTCGCCCTTGACGCAGCCGCAGACCTTGGTGCTGTAGCTGCTA
This sequence comes from Phoebis sennae, assembly GCA_001586405.1. Taxonomy (NCBI): domain Eukaryota; kingdom Metazoa; phylum Arthropoda; class Insecta; order Lepidoptera; family Pieridae; genus Phoebis; species Phoebis sennae. The sequence continues at coordinate 207,133 of LQNK01002874.1, read as the reverse complement.
CGTACGACACTCACGTTGTTCTCCTTGTCCTCGCTGTCGGAGGAGGCGCGGCGGTTCCTGCAGAGCTCGCGCTGGCAGCGGCAGGCGAGGCCGCAGCCCTTGTCGCCCTTGACGCAGCCGCAGACCTTGGTGCTGCAGCTGCCGCGGCAGGCGCAGTGCGGGGAGCCGTCGCTGCTGCGCTTGGTGGGCCGCGTGGTGTCCGCGTTGCCCGACTGGCTGAAGTTCATTGTAAGGCGGGAGCGCTGCGCCTGGAATTATGACGTCACTCTTACAAACTGACGGGAGACAGATTATCGTCCGGGAAATATAGCTTGATCTCTGTGACAGCAGCCAGTGAAGTTACGCCATGTATTACCGAATTATTTAATAGTACAAACAATATTTGGCTATGTCATACAATATGGGCATTACGACACGAACAAGTAATGCCAAAAAATCATTTGTATCACTGATTTTTTTTCTTTAATATAACATTACATAACCTAAATAAAGTACATTTTCATACTTGTTGAATAAAAGTCCCTTTTAAGAGATTTTAATCGCGGTTTATATACATTGTGATTTAACTCAAGCTAAATTAGCTTGCGAGTTTAGAATGTGGATACATAAATTATTTAGACAACGACAAATAAGTACCAGCTTCCTTAAAGTTGTATTCCAGACAGACATAATAGACAGCAGTCAACAATAATTGAGTATCGAGAAAGTTAGTAATTTTACTGTTAACATAACGCGGCATTATAACATGTATTGAAGAATGTAAATAATGTATAATAAACCGCGTTTAAAATCCTTTAAAAAGTATTTTATTTAAAATGTATTGAAGAAATTTAGTGTTGATTCCGGTAATTTCACATCAAGACATCTTCTTCATTTCCATTCATCTGAACTAATCACATGAATGTTAAAAATAATTTTTGTTGCTTTTCTTTAACCCCTTGTTAATTATTAGTCTTACCTGAATTCGCTTGAACAGAGGCGTGGCCCTCCAATCAGGATCCTTGTCAGGGTCCTCGTCTTCATCCTCCTCCTCATCAGTGGGGTCCACGTACTCCACCATCTTGAGTGTATCTATCGGATCCTTTCGACCGCGTTTATTCGCCTGTGCGCGTTTCTTGCTCGCAGAGCGTAGCTCTTCTAACTCATCGGCAAGCTTTTTCTGTGCAATCAAAATAAAAATTTAATAATTATAAATATGAATAAATTTACACAATTAATCAGAGTACTTCTATTATTAAAAACATATTAGCAAATAGCAATTAAATAAATGAAAAAAAGGTTCATAGTAAAAAATGTTATATATTATTATTTTGTAAAAATACAAAAAGCATTTTTTAGAATATAAGAAACAATTTTGTGCATTAAATAAACTTATTTTTGGACAGTTACAGGGTTAACAGTTAGGAAGCATATTTAATCATCAGTAATGATGAGTCTTTAAGGTCCAGTTCCTATATAAGAACCATGTTTAGGTTGTTATATTAATGCCACGTTTATCATTCAAACGCTCTAGACTTACGCTTAGTAGGATATTGTACTGGCCGTAAGTAAAACGTTTTATTTTTATAGGAATTGAGCATTATGCTTCGTTCCTATAAAAATAAAATAAATAACTAGATAAGTGAACGTACATTCTCCAGCTCCAGCTGCTCCAGCTTGTCCTGCTGGTACTTGATGACGTTCTGCAGGTTGAGGCAGGCCTCGCCGCGCGCGCCGGCCACGCGCCCGCGCCCCGCTTGCAACTCCATTAGGTCGCTTAGCTGAAACATTCATTATTATTATTTTTTTTTATTTTTTATTTACCAATTTATACTGTACAAAGCAAAATGTGTACCATGCAAACTGACCATCAAGCATGTCAAAACTCACGAGCTATGTATGTTACAATATTAAAAAGTTTACAATTTTGATTTTTTTTTTGTCAATTTGAGTATTATAACTCCACTTGTAAAGTGTAAATATTAAATATTCCTTAAAATTGTCTTTATAAGTCTATTTTTCTTACAAAACTTTGTCACGCAGTAATATAAAACATTGGGCAAGGTCAACATTTTTGAAAAAAGAAAAAAATTCTCAATATCGCCAAAACTGTGATATTTTCGTAGGATGTTATTTATTTATTTATTTATTTATTATAGGTTTATCAACAAAATTACATGATAAAAAAACTTACTGGCTAACTCAACATATGGGTTACATGTAATTTTAATTATAGATAAACACAGCATGCATGATTTACAAATACTATTTAAACTTAAACTAATAAGATGTAATGTAACGATTTACACAACAACTACTTAGGTTTACATTACAATTCATACTTAAAAAAGTTTATCCAATTTACGCTTGAACGTACCCAGCTTGTCATGGAAGATATCTATGGTGTTATCTTTAATAGTAAGATCTTTCAATAATCTAGTGAGTCTAGGCACCAGAGCATGATAACCTAGGTTCGTTCTATAAGTCTTATGTGATAACAAAGGAGCTGGGAACCTTGGCAATCGTCGTGGGATGTAAAAGTCAACATAGGCCAACAGTTGTGGATTATCCAATTTGTTATTTAATTGTTTGTAAAGGAATAATATATCTTGTATTTTACGTCTATCGGACAGTGATTTTAGTTTCAGGCTTTTTAGACGATCAACATAAGGTGCTCTTTTACTCAAACCATACATGCAAAACTGCGTAAAGCGTCTCTGGATACTTTCTATGCGATCTTTGTGAATTTGATACGTGGGATTCCAAATAATAGAACAATATTCAAGCCTACTTCTTACTAAGGTTGTATATAAACGGGTTTTAGTACTTGTTTTTTTGAACATCTTAGAATTTCTAAAAACAAAGCCTAGCATACTTCGCGCGGATTTGCAAATATTATCAATATGCTCAATAAAATTAAGCTTACAATTTATTGTTTATTGGTTTTTTATAGATTATCAACAAGATACCCGGTATATATATGTTTTATATTACTGCGTGACAAAGTTTTGTAAGAAAAATAGACTTATAAAGACAATTTTAAGGAATATTTAATATTTATTATGTATTATTCAGCAGTAAACTCACCGTCTGTTCATTCTGCAGCTTCATAGATGCTATCTGCCTTTCAAACTCCGCTTTGCTGTTCTCAAACTCAATATTGAGTCTATCGTAGGCCTCCTTTATCTCCTCGTACTTGCCCTGGAAGCCCTTCTCGCTCTGGTTCTGGAGCTCTCGTTTAGCATCTACTAGCAGCTCGAAGAGACACTTGAGCGCTACCTTCGCTTCGAGCATGGATTGGATGTTGTCCCATTGAGTTCGGGCCTTGTTTTCTGTAAGTAACATAATATTTATATAAAAAAGATTGTCTCGTATTGAGAACCTCGGAGAAAATCGGTTGAAATTATTGAAAAAATTAAAATGCAGAAACATATTTTGGCGGAGTACATTTACAAACTGTGAATACATTCAGTCTGTTTAAATAAATTAAAAGGTGTTATTTTTCAAAATTATCTTTATAAATACATGATTTAAAATCCTAGTCGTAAATATACAAACGAACCAATAAATATTTTTATATTTTACAGGTCTCATTGATTTGTTTTTGGTTATTAAGTTCTACAAACATGGCTGACGTACTTAAAATCTATACATATAATAAAAGAGTAACCGAACCATTTCTGTACATTGAATATTTTTCAAAAAGAGTAATTGGTATGCAACATGTATGTTCTATAGATACCAAAACCATGGTTAGAATTTTTTTTTTCTGTTTGTCTGTTTGTCTGTTTATCTGTTTGTCTGTTTGTCTGTTTGTCTGTTTGTCTGTTTATCTGTTTGTATGTTCGTCAATCACGTTATAACCACTGGGCAGTTTTTGATAAAATTGCACATGCTGATAGACCAATTATAGGTGCAACTTATAGGCTACATTTTATTTGAAAAAAATTATTTTAGGGGTGGCTCTCCATACATTTAAACAGAGGGTAAAAAAATAAATTCGCGAGTACATCATTGTATGAGGTGTCATTAGATAGGTCTTTAAAAATGAAATAGAGGTTTCTAAATGCGTTTTTTGATAACATACATATTTTTT
>LQNK01002874.1:135364-202136 GCA_001586405.1 Phoebis sennae | reverse complement strand
TCTTTTGAATTTAAATGTATAGTATGTTTAGTGGTGTATTTTTTCTTCTGTACCTTACAATTTTTAAATGTACAAAGATATTACGGTGGCAAGATTCTGTTCGATTACTATATTAGTGTCAAATTGTTAATAGTAATTAAGGCGATAAAAAGTTAAATATATGTATTAATATCACACGGCCGCAGTTTTCTTTAACACCTTCCATACTTTATATAAAGTAAAGATAATTGATGCATTTACGCACATGCCAAACTCTTGGAACGTAAGTATCCGCCAAGGCTTTTTTTAAATCTGTTTTTATTTCTTAACACCAACCACTTTTAACCACTAGAATTTGTTTAAATGAAAGTACACAATTAGTGATAATATTTTATTATTCATAAAAGTAGTTTCTATGCGATAATGTTTAAAAAAATTATATTTTTATAATATTTGGGAAAAAGGTTTTTTTGCTTTTTCTAAGCTGTTATAAAAAAGGGAAAAATTAATTGGAACATTGTAGCTTCTTAGTTGTATGGTGCAAGCCGATTTTGATAAGAAATCTCATCAAAATCAGTTCAGTAGTTATGGCTTGATTGATACATAGACATCCAAACATCTAAACAATCTAGAATATTTATTATATAAGTAAGAAGGGTAGAATTAATATCAAGTTAAGTGACTGTAGTCCACTTGATTATGAAAGGTTACAGAAGTTCCAATGTAAAAATACGCGGGCGAAGCCGCGGGTTACAGCTAGTTATCTTTATAAATACAAGATTTAAAATCCTAGTCGTAAATATACAAACGAACCAATAAATATTTTTATATTTTATAGGACTCTTTGATTTGTTTTAGGTTATAAGTTCTAAAAACATGGCTGACGTACTTAAAATCAATAAATAAATCTATGTTTTTAATAATTTGCAAAGCGATATCGCCAACGTCCATACCACGTTGAATACACCGGTTCTCGTCCGATCACCGAAGTTAAGCAACGTCGGGCGCGGTCAGTACTTGGATGGGTGACCGCCTGGGAACACCGCGTGATGTTGGCTTTTTATTTGTTTTGTGAGGGGAAATGTTATTTCTAATTATTCTATAATCCAGATGCGTTGTTATATACATTGCCCTCTTATTTTAAAGCATTTCAGTAATTCTACACAAAAATGGAATAATTGTTGAATTTCAAACCTTGATCAGCAGCAAGGATCTTCTGCTGCAGGTCAGATATCTGCGCCTTCCGCAACGCCAGGTCGTCTTCTAGTTCCGCAATTTTCTTCTTGCTCGCATCACTCTCGGGACCGTTGCGCAGGCTCTCGATCTCTTCCATTATCCATGCTCTGAGTATTTCATTTTCGATTAATTAGACAGTTGCGATTAAAACTAAAATATGATTCTTTACCTATTTGATGCTATCATAATCGGAAATACTATTGACATTTTGATTAACAAAAATATTTTAATATATTTCTTTAAGTTTCATTTTGTTATAACGCAATTTTTTAAGTAACAATAATTGTTATGATATGATGATGAATGTTTAAAAAAATAAAGAAAACTGTATGCACATTCTGCAAAATGAAAGAGTTTAACAATAATTTAACCCCTGATGATATTATCTTAACCGACTTCTTATAATGCTCAACGATGTCTTAATCCTCCAAACACACCCTCCAACGCAATAGATCATTACCGAATCCACTGCGCCAATCGGGTCGTCAGTAAATGAATTTCCTTGAAAGTCAAGCAAGTACAAACTAACCTGTACTCCATGAGCTCCTCCAGCGACTTCTCCGCCTCCACGAGGCTGAGGTGCACCTCCAGCTCTTGCTCGATGTACTGCTGCACCGCGCCCGCCTTCACGTTGCCCTTCGCGTTGCGTTTCATGGCCGTCTTCTTTTGCCTCTCTAGAGCTTCCTATGTAATTAAAGAAATACTTTATTAATTATAATGTATACGCTTTATACTCACTTTCTTAAATATTATCTTCAGCCTTAATCAAAGTTAATAATTAAAAAAGTGAGTACAAATGTTTCACTTATCGTTAAATCAATATAATGAATTACTATTAACCATTTATAACAATTGAATATAGACTCTTGAAATGAAAAGAAATATTCTAGAACTGGGCGACTGGAAAAACTGTCTCGTGATGATGATGTTTGTTTTTAGGGTTCCATACCTCCAAAGGACAAAAACACAACCCTCCTTTTCTTAAGTTTCTGATATTGTTTTCGTTCATTTGTTTTTATTCATTCTTTATAGACTGAATATGTAATCAGTTATAAGGTTAACAGTCTTCATACAAATCTACATAAGTATACAGAGTGAAACCTAGCTGCATAACGATTCCCTAACCAGGTTGTATTTTTTTACTGATTTAAAAGAAGAGGGCGGGCGAGGTTAGGTTTCTCTTAACCCTCTTTTCACACGACGTAATTTTTTAAATCTTATTTTGTCCCGTTATTTTTCCTCTCCTTTTTAACTCACCTTGAGCCGCTTGTTAACAGCCACAGCTTCTTCCATCTTCCGCTTGAGCACGTTCTGCTGCTTGGCATGCAGCGACTCCATCTTGGCCATGGCGGTGGCGCGCTTGCGGTCCTCGTTGCGCAGGCGCAGCATCGCGCGCTCGTTGTCCGCCTTCCACTTGCGGAACTTCTCGCTCTCCTCGCGCATTTGACGGATGATTTTCACCTGTGTTATTGTGATTATATATTACAAAAAGGTTCATTGGTTAATCATACAGCCGGTGACCATGTTGATTTAGATTTTTTATCACAAAAATATATAAAAATTGTAAATTTGGGTGTTTTGTACCTATATGATTCAAAAATACAATTTCCATCCATAGATGCTAATGTTCTTTTTAAGCCCGTAGATCTTAATGAGTTAGATATTGCGAACTGACTATTTACGGTAAAATAGCATGATTGTAAAAATTGTTGCGATCCCTTAAAATCTATTAGTTTTTTTTTCTGAAATAATCTTCATCAATATTGAAAAAAAAATTAACATTCTTATGTACCTTAGTAGCCTTCATGGCTTGGAGTTCAGCATTGAGTGAAGCAATCTTAGCCTCGTTCTTCTCCTTGACCTTGATGATGTTGGCTTGGTGCTGGCACTTCTTCTTGAGGTCCGTTATTTCAGCCTCGAGAGAGGACACCTTAGTTCGTCGCTCCTCATGGGACGGATCTTTGCTCTATAGAAATAAATTTGAATAGGCACTTGAGTAATAAGCTCTTGTGATTTTCTATTAAGAAACAACACAAACATTTGTTTTGTCAATGACTTGAATAATCAAAATGATATAGGATATGATATAAATTAAAATAATTACATATTTACGATTTATTAATACTAATACATACAAAATTATTTAAAAGACTTGGGGGTGATTTCTTGAAATTATTTAAAAGATAATTACTTTCTTGATATTATTATATTTATTCAATCATATGCATTCCTTGATGTTATTTCACTCACTCTATTATGCTTCAATTGCTGCAAGAGTTCATCTCTCTCCTTCTCCAACTGCGTGATCTTCTCTTCATTCTCGCGCAGGTTCTGGTGGCTGTCGATCATCTCCTTATTGTTGGCCAGTATTGCTTGAACCACGGATGCCTTGATAGCCATCGCGCGGTTGAGCTCTTGTAGCTCTTGGTTCAGCGCCACCTAGGAACAGAAAAAAAAATATTCCACTAATATAAGTGCTTTTAATGAAATGAATGCATGTAATGTGTTTACTGAAAATAGTTTATAGAATAAGTACTTGCTACTGCATAGATAACTATGCAAAGATTCTTAACTATAAAGTTAAGAATCTTTTATTTGTTTATCTTGATTTACATTAAACATCCTCTGTTACATATGAAAAATAGATGCAAGTGTATAATTAATACATGATAAGGATAACATTATATACTAATGAGTAATGATATAAAGAAAGATTTGATTGTATGTTTGCATAGAATAGACTTTGAAACTACTGGGCCAATTTGGAAATATAATTTTGACCATTAATTCTGATGAATATTATTAGATTTGTTCCGTTATGAAAAAATGGATAGTTAAAAACACTGCTAGGATAAAACATAAGTTCCGTAAGTAAATTTTATCAAAATACTAGCTGTGCCCCGCGGTTTCGCCCGCGTATATAGCCCGATCCCGTGGGATTTCCGGGATTAAAAGTATCCTATGGCATTCTCCTGGTCCTAAGCCTTCTGCCTACGAATTTTCACTTAAATCGGTTCAGCCGTTCTTGAGTTATAAGTGAAGTAACTAACACGACTTTCTTTTATATACATAGATATGCAAACAAAATATTTTACCTGTCCCATAGCCCTCTTCTCTTCTTCCATCACCACTTGATCTTCATTAAGGACCACATCGTCGTCCACCTTCTCACCATCATCCTCCTTAACAAACGACAGCTTAATCTCATGATCTATAAGCTCTTCATTGGTCTTGATATTCACTGACTGGAGGTCTTCCAAGCGCGTCTTAATCTCTTTCAAGTAATCCACCACACTTGTCTTCTGTAATTCGTCATCTGTTTTGTCCGTCGTGTTCAAGTTTTCAATAGTCTGATTGCATTGTTCTGTCAATTCGTTTAATTTACGTTCTATTTTGTCTTTGGCGGCCTCCGCTAGAAGTGCCTTTTCACACAAGTTTGTGTTTTCTATTAGCATGTTTCCGAGGTGTTCAGTCACTTGTTTGTGTTTCTTCAATAGTTCCTGGTATCTAGCCTTTTCTCTCTCAAGCTCTTCTTGTAATTGTTCATTGTTTTGTTCACTTATTGATGGCAATTTACCAAGAAGCTGCAGTCTTAATTCATTGACTAAGTTATTGAGCCTGTAAAAATATAACAAGAATTTAATTTTTCCATGTTTAATTTATATTTACATGCATTATAAACTATTATTCGAAATATCGCGCGCATAATATGTTACTTATTTTTCTATGCAAATACAGGTTTATCTTTTTTTGGAATTTACCCTCTTAAACAATTTTTAAAGATGTTATTAAAGGCTACCTCACGATCTCCGCAGCCTTGGCGTCTTGGTTGATGATTGGCTTGTTACGGATGCGTCTCGCTCGGTCCGCGTATCGCAGCGTAGAAACAGTTTCGTCCAAGTTGTAGTCCGCCGGGCTCACGCACGCTACCATCAGCGTGAGAGAGTTGCCACCGAGACTGTCTGTGAATTTATGCTAATGTTATTATTATAACTAGACACGGCCCGCCCAATTTCAGAATTTTTGGGAATTCTGGGATTAGAATTTTTTATATACCCGATATTAAATTAAATGAAGACAAAAACATCTGTGACAACGCCATTCGAATCGGATCATTAGTTTTCATGTGTAACTACCTGTACAAACATACAGACATACACAGGCAGACATAAAAAACTAACCACCTTTGGGTTCTATATCTATATAGTAACAAAATTGAAATATACATCATTACTAACCCTGTAACAACCTAGTAAGCTTGCTATCCCTATAACTAATGAAACTTCTATTAGTCCCATCGCCCAAGGCAGATATAACATTGCCAAGAGCGAGCAGCCCTTGGTTAATCTTGACTCCTTCCTTTAACCTCTCCCCACTAGCTTTTGTCTTCTTTATGCGCTCGGAACCAGCCAAGTCGACAAGGTGAAATTTAGATGATGTTGCGATGTTCCTGTTAATGAGAAATCGCGTTAATGAGAAATTTAAAACATCTCACTTAGTATTTCCTAGTATTTTTAATGTCATCAAAATGGTTATGTGGTTTAGGCGTGAAGAAAAGACAAAAATTCAGGCAGACAGAATTACTTTCGCCTTTACAATATTAGTGTAAGGAAAGATTAAATATATCAGATTTTGAACATTAAAAAGTATATTACTTTTTTATATCTTTCTAGCAATATCAAGAACCATATACTTGCATATTCGTACTTTAGTAATGTAATAAGTAAGCCTTTAAGAAAATGGTGATTAATCCTCTGATTATTATGTAGAAACATACATATGCAAATAACAATTAAACGTACAAAAATTTTTTGTAACCAGGATGAACTAAGAATGACCAACCATACATAGAGTTGGTAATGCAAGTGTATTTATAAATAGGAAATGAGGAAACTAATATATGAATAATAACTCACTTGTCAGAACGGCTCTCTTTAATAATAACGATGGTGAACACTGCATGACTCCTGCTAGAAGCTTGATTCATGGCCGTGGAGCCCGTCACACGTCCCGATGATCCCTTCTCGAGAGCCATCATTGTCTCCGCAGTGGAAGTTACTGGTAGTTCTGTTATACCTGTTAAATTTAAATAATTAATTTTTTATTAGTGTCTGGATATCAAGTAGTTGTTCCCACTGTTGCAGCTACACCATTATTTATTTGATCATTCATTTTTCAAATCATCTATCTAGCATTAGCATTTTCTATACATATAATAAAACAGTAACCGAACCATTTCTGTACATTGAATATTTTTCAAAAAGAGTAATTGGTATGCAACATGTATGTTCTATAGATACCAAAACCATGGTTAGAATTTTTTTTTTCTGTTTGTCTGTATATCTGTTTGTCTGTTTATCTGTTTGTATGTGCGTCAATCATGTAATAACCACTGGGCAGTTTTTGATAAAATTTCACATGCTAATAGATCAATATTAGGTGCAAATTATAGGCATTACATTATACATTTTATTTGAAAAAAATAATTTTAGGGGTGGCTCTCCATACATGTAAGTGGAGGGTAAAAAAATAAATTCACGAATACATCATTAAATATGATGTCATTAGATAGGTCTTTAAAAATGAAATAGAAGTTTCTAAATGCGTTTTTTGCTAAATTAAATATTTTTTGAGATATATGCTTCTAAAGTCGTGAAAATGTCATATCACGTGATAATGTGAGATTTTGGTTGACTTGCGGTCATGTCTTTTTATACTCTTAACGTATAGATACGGTAAAACATTCAATTAATTCTCAAAAACCTTCAAAAAATAAACTCTCCGCCCGCGGCTTCGCTCGCGTGTGGTACAATTTTCTGTATTTGGAAGAACCACGCACACTGTGAGATTTTGGTGAAACCTATTTCCATAGAAAATTATAAAAAACCCTATAGACATGCGCATATATGAGCGGTCCTGCGACCGTAATTTTTCTAAACTTTTGTCGTGCGTCTCTAAAAAATACAGAAATTAGTAGCCCACGCGTGCGAAGCCGCGGGCGGAAAGCTAGTTTAAACATAAAGTTACTTAATCAAAATTGAAATAGTGTCGCCCCTTTTGTATTTTATCTCTTTTACTATTTATTTAATTATTAATTTTAGGGTTTGGTGCAAAAAAAATGTTAAATTAATATTGAATATAAAAACAAAGTAAAAAAAATATTTTTCATTTTGTACCTGGTAAAATGACTCCTTTGTTGATATCCTCTCTTATTTCTATAATGCTATGACCACGCTCTTTTCCAGAGAGAAGATCATAGCACTGTTCTTGATAGAGTTCCATAAAGGAAACAGACACTTTAAATATGAACTTATCTTCATGTGTTTCAATGAAGTCAAATATATCAGCTACTGCTTGTGGTATAACACCTACAAACGAGAAGAACATTTTAATCATAAATAATAGGACATTCCCACAGCCCAAAATTAATATTGTAATTGTTATAGTATGACTAAGAGTATAATATCATAACTCTTTTAATCATATTTGCAACAAAATTGTGCAAAAAAAATGTGAATAGTATTTTTCTAAAGATAGATATGAGATAAGAATATAATCTTTCCCCTAATGTGTTAGGGACAACTTTTAAATTGATTGCAAATGTAACTTAATATTTTATTTCTCAATTTCTTACCTAATTTAGTTGAATCACCATAAGAACCAGAGTAATTTGTGCCCATTGTGTAAGTCTTTCCAGAACCAGTCTGGCCATATGCAAGTATAGTTACATTATATCCTAAAACATAATAATTTTCATTACTAAATTTTCATGATTATACTATTAATATCAAACCAACTAAAAACTAAAGCATCCAAAAAAAGCTAAATAATTTTTGATCTGTCATAATATGAAACAATTATTCAAAAGATAATAAATCTCAATTTATAATTATAAATTTCTATTTGTGCACTGTGATTTCACCCACAAATATCTGTTGTTACCATGGCTTTTTCATGTTAAAAGCATGCATGTTTCTCAGATTTCAAACAATTTTAGTTTTAGTTTAAGTGTTAAGTAGGGACAGACAAAGTTACTTTCACATTTATTATATTAGTAAAGATTTCCATTTAAACAATATATAACCTACCTTGAAATAGCTTGCTTATCAGTCCCTTAACTGCTGTATCATAAAACTCTTGTTGGGTGATATGTTGAGGGAAAACATAGTTGTATGTAAACGCTAGATCCTTAATCTGAACTTGCTGCTCTCCGTTGACCACATCTATGCATTCATCACACCCCCTTTCAGTTTCCTGTTGCATCAGTGGCCGTATCCGTAAGGCCACTTGTACGGTATCTATTGTTCCCTTATTAGACTCACCGTCAACCATTTTGAGATTTTATGCAGTAATTTTTACCATATGAAATACCCTCGGCCCTATTAAGCCCAAAATATATTCCTCATGTAGTTATTGTCATGTCCAGGAACTGTCAAACAATTTTTTTGTTTTATATCACAATGCCAATTAATAAGCACACAAAAAGTATGAAAGGAGTTGTTATAAATTTGAAATAGTTAAAAGATGTTCATATCTTTTTGTTTATTTACACTTCTAATTATGTAAATAATTCTTAAAAATAACCCATTTGTTTATGTACAAGAAAATCTACCGAACTTATAACACAAGAAAACAGTACGAATTTTAAAAGAACGTTGATATACCAGAATGGGAAACAGAGATTTCCTTGGGAATAATTTAATATGGATAAGCAGATAAAAAACCCTTTCAGCGTGAGGAGGCATAACGGCGGAAGGCGTCATATGTCCCTAAGAGATTATTAGATAATATTAGTAAGCAGTATTTTAACTGATGCATTGAAAGGAATGTTATTGTGATTTGATATGATTGATACATTTAAACATTTGTATCGAAGGACAAGTGGCACGAAACAAAATATAAATTTATTTTCAGGAAGTAGTAAATAACGTTTTCGGTTTCGCGAGGCTGAAGCTGAAACATTCACAAATAACACTTACCAAATGCAACACGCTGTGTTTCTATTGACTACTTGTTGTCAAAACTTGTATTCAATCAGCTTAACAATAAATAGAACACAAAATACAATTTTTAAATCAATCACTCAACCAGTCGTGATTCTTAATTCAAGTTTTAAATTACAACGGCTAACCGTGTAAGCAAAAGCAAGATGTTATCTTTTTTTAACTGGCTACACATGGTTAAGTTTTATTCGGTAGTTAATTTTAATATAATAACAAATTTTTCATACTTATACATTTATATACATAAAAATAATATAAAATGTTACATAAAATTTTACTTTAAATATTATAAAACTTTATATTTTTCTGAAATCAACAAAAAGTATAAACCTAACTATAGACTAATATAGATAGTAGAGTTTTGACGTTTGTGATATTGACGTTTACCGTTTGACACAAAAAAACGAGCCAATTGATAATTACATACGCGTGAAAATTATAAAGTTTTACTAAAAATTGTAAAAGATTGGAATTTCATTAATATTTACCCGTAATTCAGATAGCAATTAAAATTCATATACATTGGAGTTAAGTGTAACAAGTGGTATTTTAATATAGTGATTGTTTTACGAATGCTTGTGGTAATGTTTATAACTTTGACATCATGCCGCCAAAAACTAGGGGAAGCAAAACAATAAAAGTATTGAAAGAAAATGTTGGAGGAAAGACTAAAGCAAAATCGAAGGCCTTAGATAATACCAAAACAGCCCCGAGAAAAGCTTTAGCAGATAAAACAAACTCTGCTTCAGATGATAATGCAACATTTCCATCAAAGAAGTCGTCATCAAAGACAGCTAATAATATAGAGCCCCAGGCAGACAATATTGAAAATCATAAGCCACGTCGCGTTAGACGAATTCCAAATAGATTTATTGGTAATCCTGTACTAACAAACTTATCGAATAGTAGTAATGATGTGTCAAATACAACTAATACGACTCCCATAAAACCAGTCAAAAAGAAACAAGAAGTTAAAAAAGTTCCATTAGTACTGTTATCGCCCCTAAAAACACCTTTAAACAGCAGTATATTAAAAAGCCGTCCGAAAAGAATCTGTCGTTTACCATCAAAGTTAGAAGGCCATTCAATAAGTCCTAATAAATTTATTCCTCTGCAGCCTGTACATGCTAGCACACCCATAGCAGGTAAAATTTCAAAGGCAGTTGAAGAAAAGGCATCAAAAAATATTTCAAATGATAAGGTATCTCCTGTTACCACAGCAGTAAAGCAGGTAGGCAGGCAGGTTTTGCAGAAAGAAAATAAAAAGAAAGGTAAACCTGGGGCAGATACAAATAACAATGGCAAAAAACAATTACAAATAGATAAATGTTTTGAAAAGCAACAACAATCTGTAAATAATAAGACTAAGTCCAAAAAAATTGTGAATGGTAACTCATCATTTAGAGTATTTGATGAGATAAAGAAATCACTCAAAAGAGATTCAAGTAAACTTGATCCATATGAGTTCACATTTGATCCAGATGAGGAACCACCACCGCAAAAGAAGAAAAAGAAAAGAGTGGTAAAGAAAGCTCAGACAAAACCTAAACCAGTAGCTAAAGGAGCTTATGAGAAAAACTTGGCCAAAGCATTGGCTTCTCTTAAAAATACAGTAAAGGATACTCAAACAAATAAAGTAACAGAACACCCAGTAAATAATAAGGTGCCAAGTATTAAACAGATAGAAAACCCAACAAGTATAACTAAAAATCCTGTTGTCACTGAAGTAAGTACAAATAAAAGCATACCTTGTGAAAATAATTACAATTCTGTGAGAGTAGAAGATATTGCTCATGATCTTCATGATCTGGACGATGGCCACAACATTGATTATTCACCTGTGAACTCACCTCTTAGAGACATACCACAAATAGCTGTAAATGAAGAAACCCACACTGTACCAGTTAATGAAAAAGATCCCTTAAACCTAAGAGAAGATTTGAGCTTCTTTGATGATCACCCTGTGGCAAGTAGTAGCATGAACATGTCTACAAGACATCCCATGGCTAGTCCATGGCGGGTAGAATTTGGTAGTTTACCAATAAAATGGCAGGCCAATACATATGTCAAACCGAACATGACACCAGCTGTTGAGAGCTCATTCATTAATGCGAGTGACTCTAAGAAGAAGCATGTCTACACAAATATTGTTCCAGATACTAATGAATCTCTACCTCAAGTAGTTGAGCAGCCTAGCTTAAAACAGACAAGCATTATATCATTTATAAGAGAGGTAGCTGAAAGAAGTGCAAAGAAAAAGCTAAGAAAATCCACGCCAGTTAAAACAAATTCATTATTCGAAGACATATCACATGCTTCCTTAGCAGTAACTCCTACTAAAAGTAGTTCTTCAAAGGAGAATTCTAAGAGTGATCAAAGTAATGTATCTCATGAACACAATAAATCAGTGGAAGAAGAGAATAGAGACCAATCGGTTTTCATGAGTCCTAATAAGAATCAAAAAACACCTAAGAAACGTCACACATATTTTGGTTTTGATGAAAGTGAGGTGATGGATCAAGAAAACATTTCTCCTTCCAAAAAAGATAAGAGGGTGAAGGCTTTGAAACCAAGGTCCCGGGCAGTTTTGCAAGAAATTAATACTGTGAAAGGACCCTCTAGAGCTGTTATACCAGTAACTGTTAGGTCTGTACTTAATTCTGATAATTTGCACAAGAACTTTGAGCATCCTAAATCAGGAATGGAGCCACCGGTGTTTTCAGATAAAGTTGACACACAGACAAATGTTGAAACTGTTACAAATCCAGTCAACACACTAGAAAATGATGATGCCCAGTCAGTACATTTATTTGAAGATATTGACTTAATACATCACTACCATCAGGTAATTGAATACTACTTATTTATTATTGTTAATTTGGTAACTATGTTTTACGAGATATACAAGCTATATGTGATGTGTTTAATATATGCATACATGATAGTTAGCATGACATCCTTTATTGAAACCTTTCCCAAACCACTTTTTAGCTCCCGCTGATCTCCTCATCATATGATCAGTATCCACTGATTTACACTAATATTATAAGACTCAATTCTAAAAAATATTATATAATTTTTCCTTTTTGTGTTCTTGTTAAAAATTCTTATTTTTATTTAAAATCTTTCAGCCACCTCGTAAAAGTTATGGCAAAGCTAAAAAGGTTGCATTTAGGCATAACTCTGACTCTGATAGTGATGAGGCACCCACTGAAGTTGGTGATAAAGGTTCCTCAAGTGAAGAGGATAATCTAGAAGACCTATCATTCAAGCTGCCTACTGTAAAGTCTAAAAGGACAGTTAAGAAAAAGATGACAAAAAAACAGAAGTTGAGTAAGAAAGAGGTAAGACAAATAAAAAAAAAATATATAATTTACGAGCCTTGTATGCTAATGTGTATCTAAAGTTCTTAACACTATGTATATTAATACTATCAAATTTTTTTGCAAATCTTAGACTATAGAAACTAGAAACTGACCTACTTTCTCTTATGATTCTGCATATTATTATATTGTTATTTATTCTGCATATTATTATTTGTATTACTCTTCATGGAACTGGATTTGTAATACAGCTTCTAATGCTAATAAGTTGAATTAGTAATTGTTTATACCAAAATAAGCTTGAAAGTACAGGACCTCAAAAATGTTAAAAATTGATTTTAATTTTAGACATGTTCGGAAAGAAAAGAACAACATTCTTTCTAAAAAATTTAATTTTACACAATATGTTTATGGGTGACTTGATATTTATACCTTTTGATATATTTAAGACATGTTTATGTTTATATTTAATTTTATTTTACAGGAAAAAGAAGTGGAGACTTGGGCAGCAGGTTTCAACTCAATGTGTGAAGATATTGAGGAGTTTGATCTGATAGTGGAGTAGGATTTTTTATTCTCTTGTAAATAGCTCTCTAGAAGAGGCGAATAGAAGTAAATGTCATTTGACAATAAATTATTATTATTGTTTGGCAAGGCTATTTTGGTATGTCACAAAACTGGCACCTATAGTGGGTGCATCTGCAAAGATTGGTTGTTCGTCAATAATAAAACCATAAGCTTGATATCTCCATACAGTAAATATTTTTTTCGATGCTAAGCAAAACAGAAAAAAATCACCGGAATCTCTTTTCCCCAAAAAAGCCTTCACAAACTCTGTTAATAGCAAGCATTCACAAAAAATGGGTAAGGAATAATTAGATATAGTAATACTATAAGTTTAATTTTAAGATTAAAAAAAAAACACTAAATTATTCCATTTGCGATTATTTTTAAAACTACTAACATTTTAACTCATCATGACAATTAATATTATTAATGGGACCATAACTAGCTTTATAAAGAGATTACAGTGCTATTGCACTGGCACATTTTTAGTAATGATAAATTATGTGGAAATTCATTTAAAGCAAGCCTTTATGCTATGCCTATTTCCAATTGTTAAAACTTGTGAAACAACACTGAACAAGAAGAAATTATCTGTATCACAAATATTATATTATAATTATGTAAAAACACACCAATAAATAATAAAAAAAGGTTTCTTGAATTAACCGCCATTAACATTTGCCATGTAGGTTGTAATTTTAATTTATATTTTGTAGAATTGTGGAGATTTATTTTATAAATAATTATTTGAATAAGTGGTTAGGTTTTATTTTCAATTTGAATAAGTTAAGGTAAGTTGCTTTTCAGACAATTCATGCAATATATAATTATATTTTAAATGCTTAAACTATAATAATTATGTTTCAACTCACTTATTCAGGTTATTTTCTGTGTAATTCAATTATTATTAATTATATAAAGAATCTTTCTGATTTAATAATCCACATCAGTACAACCTAATATATCTTTGTATTGTCTATATTATATGGTTTTTTCTCAATACTAAGGAAATTATTTTGAAATTATATTAATAACTTAGTTATATTTTATTGTGTTTGAAGTTGTGTTAACGTAATGTTTTAATTTAAGGACAATTACTTATTTAAATAAATTTTATAGAAAATAATTCGTTTTATTCTTACCCCTAAGCCATACTGTTATACATGTATGTAGTTAAATGACGCAATCCTTTTTTAATAAAAATTCAAATAACGTTAACATACATGTGCAAATATTAACAAAAAATAGTCAATGATCAGTGGTATGTTAATGAATAAGGTACACAAAACAGAATAGAAACAAATATGATACGATTAGAATTAACTATTTTTACTTCATAGAATATAAATAGGAGTATCAATAAGTAGGATCACTTGCTTTTTAAAATTCTTTTTAATTAATAAGAATTTTTATTTAAATTTCAATGGGATAATCTTTTATTAAATTAAAAAACACTACTATAATTTGTCCACTTTTAATATAGTGGTCTGGTTTAAAAATAGAGGGCGCTGGTACTAAATATCAAATGTTTCATAGTCGTTATACAGATGGCGTTACTTATACCGTTCGCGTTATTTTCCAAATAAGCATCCTTTGGAGAACACACTCCGAGTACACGGTCCATTTTTATTCTTTTTTATAGTAAATTTTTTCAACTCCCTTCACGTTTTCGTTTAAATGGAATATAATTAAATGCCATTCAATTGAAATAACATGTAAATTATTAAATGTTTTCCCCCTATTTCGACTATTGATTTTATTTACATTTTTAACCGACTTTCTAAAAATATAACTGTATTTTTTTATGTATGTTACTACATATCTCCGGCGTTTATGGAATTTTTGCATTCGAAAGAGTAGAGTGTCAGTGTGGTCCCATAGAAATTTGGTTCAAGTCTGATCATCCGTGTGGAAGATATTAAAGGGAACTCCTCGAAAATCGCCAGGTTTAATGCTGTATATACCAACTGAATTTTGTCTAGATGATGTGATTACCCTCCACAGATCACGAAAAAGGAAAAAAATAATAACTATTTGCCAAAAAATTAAACCGACTCTCTCACTCTAAAAAGTAGGAAATAACTTTTATTTTATTTTTGTTGAAATCAATACAAAATCGATGCCTTAATCTAATAAAATCATGTTAGATTTTGCACCGACCAAATAAACAATTAATTTAGTATAAAAATCCATTACTAGTTTTTTATTAATTATTATAGTATTTTCTTATTTCTAATTACATAACATTATGCCAAATTTTATTCATTTTGCAGGTTGCAACCATGGTCCAGAAGACACGAACAACATTGGGTGGGTGAGAGAGGTTCACCGGCTGCCAATCTGTTTCTTCGGAGATACATCAGTCTCCGAGGATGCCATAACAAAGATCCCTCTCGTACAAAGCTACAATTCATATAATATGAGCAGCTATTTTAAATTAAAGTCAATAGAAGAACATTTCAAAGCCCTAATATTCCTAATTAAAATTGAAAAATTAATCCATAAAACAAAGAGTATCCCACTCGGCCCTAATGTGATGCCTGACGATATTAAAATGATTGCTCTTTAGCAAATATGGCGGGCGGCTGAATTATACAGCGGAAGCAAATATTACCCTCGCAAACATTCGTCCCGGGAGAGCTAGCTAGTTCGCGCACTCAAAATTAAAAGCACACAATGAAAATACTGAACTGGAGCCCCTCCTAGATACCTATGTCACGAAAAGTGAGTGCCTACTCCAACCTCACTCTTAACACTACGTGCACTTAGCATTGTTGTCAATGAAAACAGTCGCCGAAGTGTTTTTTTGTTTATGAACTCTTCGATGTTGCCACTCGAAAATAAATAGCGGCGGTAACGAGCAATATGCCCTAACAAGCTGTTACGTTTTTAACAATACCGCTTGTTTGCTATTGTTTAAAATTGCTGACTATTATCTTACCTTTGTAAACCGAACGGAATGGTAAATGTATTATAGTATTTAATATTGAAGTGATCGCATTCATTAAAATACACTATTGGTATACCCGGTTATGCTGAAACTTAAAAATTCTATAAATTTTGTTGGTACATGGTATAATGTACAATTTTACAACACTATTTCCATATAGTTCTATTCAAGTAACGCTTAATCATCATGACTGTATTGCAAAAGCTTAAACATCTCCTATTGCGTCGTCTTTCGTCGTCGCAAGCTATAGGTTTCAAATAACCCCGTGGACATATCATTTCGTAAAACTGACAAAAGAGAGTCAACAATTTGACTGTTCTAGTCATTTAATTAAAGAGCGACCGCGCACCAGGTTGTCCGAGTTGGGAATATTAACCGCAATTCTCGGTCAACATTCACAAAATTGACACGTCAAATATTTGTAACTTCGTCCAGAGACCACGTTAGACTGCAAACAGAATCGTGTCTGGTCCACCCTTAATTTCCAATGTTTCTACACCGCCGTTTCAATGAACCAATTTAGCTTTTAAGCGTTGGGGTTTAAGTTGAAATTAGTGTGTAATATACGTGGCGGGATAGCCGCTTGTCAAAACAAAATGGCGCTGACTGTGTTTGAATTGGACCGTATCAGTCGCGAGAGGAGATTCATTTTGTCGCCTTGCTTAAGATCGCGGTGGAGTCGCCTACATATTGTCTCAGTACACACCGTGAGTGTGTGCCGGGTTGGGCTTGCATTTAAAGCTGGCTACAAATTTGTTGTTTCAGTACAAATACTATGATGATATTGTTTGCGGTTCGACTTTACGTTCGATCGAGGAGTTTACTCGACAATGTCTAACAATGCGAGTCAACACAAATAAGTTCATTAAGACAATCACTACTTTATTACTTGCTCGCGTCAAACAAATCGGATGTTTAGATTTGTTATCCACATATTTGTTGTAGGATTCTTATAGCAAAACAATTTTACTTTCAAACTAAATATGTATGTAAAGCAAATCGGTGACTAAACTCGAGTGTTTAATCTCCAAATTTGCCTTTGATTAAAAACTACGTATGAGGTGTAAATATAAACTTTCGAAGAGCATACTTGACAAATATTATATTGTAAACTTTACATTGCGATGGTAAATATTAAATAATATGTGTACAGGTAAATAATACTGTCGCTAGCCGGTGCGCAGTGTACCTGATGCTCAGTGTTGCCATTATCATAAACCAAACACGTCAATATTTGTCCACACAAACAAGGGCGTAATTTTTAAATAAATTGTGGCATTTCGCGAAATTGTTTCGCAAATAGATTTGTGGACGTAGTCCGCTTAAATGTGTGCGCACCTTTTTTCATTTGCCTCCATGTCGCGAACACTAAGTAAATTTCGCACAAGCTAGACTCGATATTCCGACTCTTTCCATTTGATTTTGAACCATAGTGTAATAATTGTATTTCATTCATTTTTTCTTAGGTTTAGTGCTCGTAATATTATAGTTACTTACAAACATCTCTATTGTTATTAAAAAATATACCTTCCAAACTAGGATTCCCTATGTTGTGGAGAACGAGATTATTCTATTCGTCTAAATCAAATTATGCAGAGCTTAAATTAACAACTTACATAATACATAATTATCTATTCTTTCTGGTTGTGATTGGGATGGGATTGTCTGTAAATTTTTATAGGAGTGAATAAGAGAGTGTTTACGTGGGTGAGTTTTGATGCTATTTCAAAGGTCTACTAACATTTTCAGTGTATTATACAGTTGGCGCACTCGCAAAAAGCTGGTCTCCTGGTGGAGGATAACAGTTGGGAGATCTGCTGGGGAAGATACCGGTTTGGTTAGCGATGAAGTTTTATGTAGGATACCTTTAGGATGGCTCATTGAGAACGCTCTTTCCTCATTACCTAATGAGACAGACTGCGGCACATAAAACGCACCTGCGTTTTATGTGCCGCAGTCTGCTCTCCATACTATAAGTAATTGGTTATTGATTTGCATAAAGAGCAATAAATAATGGAGTTTATAAGAAGCAATTCAATAAAAAGTCATTTATAAAAAGTAAAAAAGGTAGACTTAGAGGAAACCCTGCTTATTAACCTCGAGGCTTATTATAAAAATACAATTCGTTTATTACATGTTTAACTTTATTAGATTATCATGTAGCAACTATATAACATTGTACGCACGCAAGTTAATTATATTTTTAATAAGTTAAGCATATTACAAGATATATTAATAGCAGTCCGCATCGACGTTATCTGGAAGTGTACATTGTCTGTGTTGATCAGGACAGAGACCCATATTATAATTATTATTTCAATAATATGCCTTCTTCCTAGTTTACCTAGGATGTTGTATATTTTTTTTTTATATATTTTTATTTCTTCTGTCCAAAATTTTCTGATAGAAATCGCTGCAGCAACGAAGGCCGTCTAATTATTTACATTATTACATTTCTTTGTATTTGAGTATAATCGTTTTCTATATTTCCATTTTTAAGTATTCTTCAAAGTGTATCGTGGTTTCCTAAAATAATCACAAACACACATTCAAATATTTGATAGTTTTATATGATAGAAAAAAAAGAACTGAGAAGTGGTCTAATGAAGACAGGCTAAAATTTAAACGCGGATAAAATTTGTTGTTTTATATCGAATGGCGTTCAAAATGGTTTGTTCAACCCCGAGATATCGCTGATTTGTTGATTGGCCAACCAAATGCCGCGCCTTCAAAAATAGCTCGTTATATGTTCATTGAAGATAGATATAGGTAGATGACGATGATCGTTGGTTTATTAATACTATGATTGTATGTTTTTATTGTTTCTATATTTATAATACTATGTATGCTTTTATTGTTATGGTCACCTTTCAAATAAAAACATTATTAACTGGTTTGCACTAAATAAATAAAATAATAAATTTAGGTTATCTTAAGAACTCTATCCCTTTTTGCATGTTTTGAACTGAAAAAAAAGATATATTTTCTAATGAAAACTCGGAAATCTACAGAGTTAAGAATATAGAATAGTAATAATTTTTCAACGTCTATAACATCAATATGTTTAAGCAGAATTGTTCGTTATTTACTAATCCCTCGGGAATTGTTCCACAGCTCCTATAAAAGGGAAAAAATTACGCCATTATTTAAATTAATCAATCTATCAATAGTTTTTAATTAAATGATTAAATTAAATCGGAAAATTTTTATTCTTGCGGACTTTTCGAGGAAGAAATATTTCCATCAGCATACATTACCATAGACTATACTAAAGTGTCATATTCTTTACCCTATTATCTATTACCTATTCATATTAAGAATATTCTGTATGTAATAACCTAGTAAAAATTTATATAACAATAGTATAACTCATTCTCGTATACGTCGCCTTATCTTTGATTGGTGCTGACTGCTGCCCCTCGGCAGATGCGTCGCTATTTGCTTAGGCTGCGTTTATCAGATCCTGCAGGGATGCTTTGAAAGTGAATATAAATTGTGTTATTAAATTATGTTGAAAATGTTTTAAGATGACTATTTTTGTATACAGTTTGTTCAACTAATGTGCGTAGAATCTAGTGGTTCTATATTGATTATTCATTTCTTAAGCTCTGTTAGGAACCCGTAAAAGAGATTTTTTAAGAAAGAACCATTGGTAGTTCAATACTTAAACTTAAAAACGGGTGCTAAAAAATCAAATAAATTCCAGTAGATATATATTTTGTCATTAGTATTTATATTTCTCAATCTAGTTTTTACCGCCAGATTTTGCCTCACCGATGAGTGTTACTTCTTCTTTGCCAAAACATAACATATTCATAATACATAACATAACCATATCAAATATATCAGGAATTCTCACTTAACATGCTATTCGCCAGTTTACCTTCGAAGTTGAGGCTTAAACGGGGCGAATCCACAATTTATGTAAAACAAGTTTGCCGATGTGCACACATTGGTTGTAATACTCGGCAAGTATTCAGGCGCTAAGTAGATTAAGTATTGGGCTTTACTTAGGTATTGAGAATTAAGTTTTAAATGTTTTTGAACGCGCCGCGCGGTGCGTATGTCATTATGACTGTTTATGAGTGTGAGTATATACAGTATTTACTTTGGCTAATGGCCTCTAATGCTGCTTTCGGAGTACTTGAAGGCGATAAGCCTACGCAGTATTTACTGAAAAGATATATCAAATTATCGTAAAGCATAAGAAATTCTAAAAGGAAAGATCTCTCGACGGCTTTTTGAAATATTTAAAGAAATAATATGTATTCAACATTAAATAGGACATTCAATCACTTTTTTATATCTTAACAATATGTTTAACATATTATAATGAAATTTGTCTACGTCTTTCATAGCCACAAGAATAAAATTGATTTAATTCGTTTGTTAAGGTACCATAAAACATTACTTACCGCAAAATAAGCTTGGATTAGCTGTTAATCAGGTAAGGCGAAAAATAATTGTTCCCTCCCCAAAGCCTTAATACCCTAACGTTCCCACCGGCCATAAACCCATAAATAAAAGAGCTAGCAAACAGGGAAAGTGCGCAAACAACATAAAACACGGAATGATTGCAATTAAAAACGCATCGTGGTCACGTGGCCGGCCGCCATCTTGTTTGTGATTAATCGTGACATTTATTGATGCTAATTACGAATTAATGACCTTTGACCAAATTTGGAGTGGAACTAAATATGAAAAAGTACTTTTCGTAAATAATAAGGCTTTTGGAATGAAAAATTAATACTTAATTTATAATAGTAGCTACGTAATCGGTGTCACTAGTTAGCCCAATGAACTATTGACACCTCATTTGCTTATATTGTTTTATACCTATAACTGATAGCTGGTACATGCGTATGTTACGTGCTTGTGTTTTTTTCTGAAATCAGCAAACAACCGCGTCCTTACTTTTATGCCGTGGAGAGTTTTTTAACAATGCAAATTATGCAAAGCCCTTTTACCTCTAGGTTAATTGTTTAGTTTTAAATATGTATAATCAAGTCGCTTCTTACAGCTTAGCCAATCATCAATCTTTAACTTGTTACTAAAATTTATTTTATGCCTAATTTGAACACAATTTTCGTTCTGCTCTCTAATACAAATTCATTCGCGCATTATACTATGCTTTATAAAATGTATAATCCACAATAATGCCAGCAAATATTGATAGAATAGAAGAGGATATCCGAACAGCTAGAGCATCGGATGCCGTGAATATCGGAGCTTTGTTTGCGAATGATTAAAGTAAATAACTCGGAGTGCATTCGATTGACTGCGTTATCGAAAATTCTAGAACCGGGGCATTTAGGGCCGTTTTGTGATGATGATTTTTGGCTGTCTTTAAATAAACGAGAAAACTTAAACAAAATAGAGGTTTTTAAGTTCATTGAAATTTGAAAACAATAATTTCTTATGATTATAGTAAATTTAGAAGTTTGATTTATGTTATAAGTCGTTTCAAAAATATTATTTAATTTAATTATTCTATCTATAATTAACGTACTTATTCTATATTTTTAAGCAAAGACGACTGATGTTTTATTATGTTCGTAAAATTGATTTCATACATAAATTATATTAGTATTGTTTATAATACTTATTATTAAAAGGTTCCGCTAGAGATCGGATTAAATTAAAAAAAAATGTTTCAAACAAATTTTAGATCTGTTTTTTCAAAGTTTTGCAATAATCTGTATCCCTTCTGATCATCCCACGTTTATCCATTGAAAGCGGATCTCAAAAATCATTACATATTTATACGAAGCACCCTAGTAATAAGTGTTTTTTATGTATGGGCCTGAATTGCCCGCGGTGCTAATATCGTAAGACGTGGGGCGGGGGCTTGGGACCTGGGGCCTGGGGCCTGGGGCCAAGTAGTGATTTTATGCGCCGGTGCTTTGACGGTTATTGTGTGAAGTCTTGCGGGCGTGTCGTGATTCGGATTTTAATTGTTTTCGGCTTAGGGTCTTTGAGATTTGTTTTGGTGAGAGATATTGAAAACGTTTAGTACCTATTTATACTATGTTGGACGTTCCTAATGAATATTGATTTAAAAAATTGAACAAGAATTTATTGCAAACACCAATGAAGTTTCGGAGTTTTAGTAGAAAATTGAACTAACCGTTGTGTACCTATTCTTTTTCTCTATTAGATTTTTTAATGTACTGTAGAGGTTTTACTATATGTTTAATGCCTAAATGTCTAAACAAAAAGTATATATTATAAATTATATACTCTCTGCTTATACCTAAAAAATATAATACACGATAAACATGTTTTGGTAATGGTGTACACTTTTTTCCAGTCATAATTTTTAAGTACGCAAAATGGCGCGAATAAAAGAATTAGGAATTCAATGTTTAATCGGAGATTTCAACATCAAAAATAAATTCTCGCAGCAATAAATTTTATAAATACATACGTTTTTGCAAACATCTGGTAATGTTCAGTAATCTCTAAGTAAATATCAAACCATCTTCAAGTGCTTAGCTCCGACCTCTGTGGTGACTCCTGTGTTATCGGTGGAAAATATGTTTCTCAATACTGGTGATGATATTATATTACTCATTTTTATATATACATATATACTTTATGGTAGCTCATTTAATAGAAGGGTTGGGCCAATCTTTAAGAACGAATTATATGTTGTACAAAAGTTTTTATATAGATATGCGAAAAAGTAGGGCGTTTTTGGTATCTGCAAACCTACCTACTAATTTTACAAGTAGCATACTACCACTATGTATACTTAAAATATGTAATATGACATTTTGCTATTTGATAGTAATTTTGCAGGTATTCTCAAAATTCATTGGATTAGATACTTCAGCAATGATTCAAATATAATATTTTTAAAGCGTAAAAATTAAAACCAATTAGCTAAAATAACACCAAAAAATGAAAAACTATTTATTAAACATATCAGATTATTCACTACATAGTCTTAAACAATACTGTATAATTACTAAACCGCCGTATATTACGAAACAAAACAGACTGTAACATTAAATTTGTTCACAAGGTTCAAATTCAAGTCATCGTTTTCCAAGAATTTCTTGCCCAAGCTGTAGTATGGAAATATTTTAAGATACGAGAACGCCGAAGTTTGTTCAGCGAGATAAGCGATGTAGCGGATGCTCGTGTTGACATATCGTATATGTATGTACAGGTTATAATATATGGCTATGTACAATAGATAGGAACAAAGAAATGCTGTTTCTGTTTTTTGGAGGATGCTCGTGAAATGTGTGACGTGTTTGATAGTGATATAGGGAAGGAATATAAAGGTGTCGTTGGAATAATTTTAAATTAGGCTCACCTAGTAATTCTTCCAACGCCACCTTTTTTTCGCCTCAGCGACTAATTTTTCAGGAAAGAAGACGTCTGAAGTTCCTGACATTATTATTGTCCACATATAATTATGATACTCAAGTTAAAAGTGTTCTTAAATGTCATTCTGGATCAATCATCCTTATGAAGGGAGAAAGGGACATTATTATTTTTAAGGAGCACTCAAAGCAAAGCATAATTATTAGTATTTGGGCATCAAAGTTGCTAGATATAAATCACATTTTCTTCCCAAATGGGGCAGGTGAGCTTGCGCGATAAGTGCAATGACAATGACTTAAGATTGATTTAAATAAATAAATATTCCTAGACTTTTACACAACGTCAACACCATCTACTTAGTCCCAAACTGAGCAACGCTTGTGCTAAGGAAACTAGATAACTGATAGAGAAAGAGAAGACATACTTAGATATACATTTTTGTAAATACCTACATACGATAGTTAAATTAACACCCAGACAGTAGAAAAATCAATATTCGTCACATAATAATTTTCTACTCGTGGGGATCGAATCCACACCCTCGAGTGCAATATCCATTGCGCCAATTGGGTCATGTTATCGAAAAACTTGGTTATAAAAAGCACAGGAAATAAACTAATAATAATTACTCAGTGTAATAGTTCGGCACGCATAGTAATGCTCGTACAGCTACCGTTTGCCTTAGCCGGGTGTGGCGTGTGCTATGTTAATTTTATGCGAAATTTCTTATGTTTGCCTGACGTATGCTTGTGAAGAATGTGTTTGTAATGACACGGCTGTATGAATTGGGTTTATGCAGTCGATATTTAGTTAAGGTTGGTAAACTTTATGTGATGAGCTTATTATAGACATTCTTTTAAATAATTATTTGAGATGATCCTCGCAAAGTCACATAGGTCATTTTAAATGAACAAATTAATACTTTATTTCTTTTATAGTGATGGGTTATTTTATAAGGAGCAATGACTAGTATTCATGAACATTTGTAACACTAAAGGACTAAATACGTTCAAGTCAAATCAAATCAAATAGAACATAGATAAAAAACACAAAAAAAGAATTGACATGCACAAATGGCGGCCTTATGGCTACATAGCCATCTCTTCCAGGCAACCATTGTTACAAGAGAAAAAAATAAAATTAGTAAAAAAAATTTTAATGCGTCTTTAGAAATTTTAACACCGTACTTTGTATCTCCAAATTTGGCCTTACCAGTTAAATGAATAAAACATTGATTAAATAAGTAATAAATATAATAAAAGAATAAAATACTGTACAAGTTTACAGCGTTACCTTACACATAACTCAATCGAATGTAGTATATAAGGGGGGTGGGACATAATACCAAAATGTCCAAACTTAGGATATATGCGCTGGTATCATATAGTAAATTATTCAAGAGATAAGGCAAACTTCTTAGTTGCTATTAAAAAGTTGTTTAAGAAAAGGTAAAACGTGGCCGAGGCTGGCAGACAAGCCTGTGTCAACATTGAAGGAATTAGTCCAAATTATGTGCGCCCCGCTTCCCCTCCCCTTCGCACATCAGACTCCGAATCAATATTTGTTGTCCGCACTCTTCTGCCTTGATACAACACGCACTAAACCTACACACTGACCTTTAAATACAACCTTCGACTCTTTTGTAATTATATAAGGGTCAATTTCGAAAATCCGAAGTTGTGGCGCTTAAGATGTTTCTGCCTCGGACCACTCAAGACTCATCCCCGCTGTAGCCATCTCTTTAAACGCAATGTTGTCTCTTTCTAACTAGATTTTCCGTGGGATACGTAGAGCATCCGTTTGTTCAATATATCATAATGTTATGATGGTTTCATATTTCGGTATATAATTTTATATCACGTTGTTTTAAAACAGTTTTTTGAAAATATATAGCTATTATGTTAAGTGTTATTAATTGTGTACCATGTCGTGTTTAAGGTATATAATGCAATATTTAAACCTGGAAAATCATTTACTAAAAGTCGTATGAATCTAATCCCAAAAATAAATTTACTAGCATATTTAAGAACGTCCCTCCTAAAAACTGGAAAGGTAAGTAGACATTTTCTTATTAACATCTTTCCAAACCCAAAGACGTCTCAACCAAGTTTTTGTAACCTACAAACCACTTAACATACACACAAGTCACACGTCAATTAATAAAAACTGGTATGCTATTGAATATTCATAAAGAACTGTTAATTGCACAAGAAGGCAAATAGAGAGCGCGACTCCACAGTTTCGACTTCCAAGTAACCCCCACTCCCCACCCTTCAAAAGGCTAACCCTGCACACAGACACACAAACACACACACAGACAGGGAAGCGCGCGCAACCAGGAAAAGTAAGGCCTTTTCGTACGTATTGTGTACGAACGCAAATTTGTATATGAAAATTTTTAACATGGTTCTGGGCTCCTGACTTCCGAACGAAAGCATGAAACGTTCAGAAACATCCACAGTTCTTGCCAAATATTCCAATGAAATAACTGTTTTTTGGCATGTTATGTTGCTAATCTTTTGCTGTATAATTCATTTGTAACATTTATGTTAACAGTATTAATTCCACATAAACCATTCACAAATGGCAAATTATAGATAAGCATTTCTAGAATTCGTGTCAAATTAGGGTTTTTGCAAACGTTTTAGAAATATCATAACCACCCAAACGTATATACAATCTCGAAATTTAGCATATACTGCGCGAAACGCGTGTTGGCTGTGTGCGCATCTATTTACGGAACAAGTAAATATGTACTCGCGTTTGTGGAGACTGCATTAATAATTCAATTGGTCTCGCTCAGGTAGCGTTTAAACGATTTTTAACTCGCAAACGGATTAATTGGGAAGACCTACCGAATGGAACCATCGACAACGTTTACATATACGTTTATTATTAAGACGCACTTGTGGCGTTTTGATATTTCAGTTATTTATTAATGATATTAAATCGATTGCCTCGTTCGTTTAGAGGTTGCGTCTTTTACTTGCGTGAAACTACCAGTGTTTTGTCAGTGGGCGGGATTGAACGGTCGCATCCCATTCCTTTCCCATCCTTTTCTACTTCCCCCCAATTTCCCTTTATTAATCTTTATCATCTGCGACACCTGCGCTTAGTTAATTAACATCAGGTGAAGGCATGCTCCGCTTACCTGCTGTAATAAAAAAAAAATACTCTGTGCCTCGGATAGCACTAAACATCGTTCCTGTGCTTAATCCCTCCCTGGTCATATCGGATTTCCGTTCCATCGGATTTTGAAAGTAAATGAATATGTACTATAATATCTTCCGCATAGTTGGCTAGTCTTTACAAAGATTGGCCTCCGTGATCGAAATTGGGTCCGAAGGAACGTAAGTATAGAATTATTGAATGATTTATGATCGAAGTTCGGATTTGTATCTGACACGCGAACGGTATTTAATCGATAGGACTTTGGACTACGGACTTGGTTAATTAGTGGGGCCCATAAGCAAACAGGCTCGTTAATATTTAACATTTATGAATAAAGTATTCAAAGATGACATAAGTTCAAGAACATTACATATTATAAAATAAAATATGAGATTACATTCAGTATTCACTAAAACAGTCAAGAAATCAACTCTCATAAGTCACTAAAACAACGATCGTTTAACTAATTTGCCAGCACAAATGAACCTCTTGGAAAGCATATTGGTTACATGTAAAAGCCGGTTGATTGGGGTCACGCGGAGGGACAAACAGCGTGGCTCCATTTCTTTGACAAACACTAATATTTGGGGACCACGGGCGCTGCGATTAGTCGCGAATTTTTTTCTTTCACAACGTTTAAACGCTGTATTTGTGTTTTTGTTCAGTGAAAGAAAATCGTTGTTGTAAGTTTTTGAACACACGTTTAAAAAGCAACTACAAATATAAAGTCCTAAAGTGGAAATAGGAGTATTTGAGTGATCTTTTCTTGTGTATGTTCTTTTCTTGCGACCGCTTCGATTGAGGCAAGTCATTATGCAAAGACCATACGTGGTATCATTGATATCGATATTTTTTCAAAGTTTCTAGTTTCTTCCCAGAAACTATCAAGATTTATGAAAATATGCATCTATTTGTATATGCATATTTTTCAAAATACCCAAAAAACGTTCTCTGGTTCGAGCATGATTATGGTGACGTACCTGATTTTTGATTTTCGCTTGTCATAGCCCCATAGAATTCACATCTTCTATTGTCATTTCTTTGACAAACACTAATATTTGGGGACCTCGGGCGCTGCGATTAGTCGCGATTTTTTTTCCTTTATAACGTTTAGACAATGTATTTGTGTTTCTGTTCAGTTAAGGAAAATCGTTTGTGTTAAGATTTCCAATACAATTAAAGAAAACAACTACAAGAATCAAATCTGGAAGCAGGCAAGTTTTTAGGTGGAGAAGAAGTTTAGAAATCCTTTAATATAACTTTTTATCACAATGACATCGATACAGTTACATTGAGCTCATACATCTTGGTGTTAGCAAAATAAAGAACGAATAAAAGCCTGATGGAAAAGCGTTATAAAACCTTGAATCAAAGTGTTTTATGAATTTATTACTATTTATTTATTACCTGGTGATGATTTTTCGAAAACGGTTGTATTAAAATTAAATAAAATGTACTGCAAAATTGTAGAAATAGTGTACAAAAGCATTTGAGTCAAGTCAATTCTAGATAGTTCATCAGATAGAAAAACATGCGTCTGTCGTCTGTAATATATTCTGTAATATATTACATATTAATATGTATACATATTGTACGTTTTTCCTCTATGATTTTGGTTGATTTGTCACGCTTGCATTCATATTCCTCACCCTAGCCTTAAACGAGAGAGGTCTTCCAATATCTTCTCAGCATAAATTTGCATGGACAAATCACACGTTCAGTGTTACAATGGATACATGCTTAATAAATCGAAGACCAAGTTGTGTTAGTTTTAGCGGGCATTTAACCGTAAGAAGGGTTGTACGAGTAGTCTATGTTTTGTCTTTATATAACTGAAGGAATCTTTTAATGTTTCCTATACTAAAAATGAAAAGTTATTTAGTTTTTATGAGAAACTTTTAACTTAAAACTAGATTGAGGCCTATGATCATAATCTCTAAAAACTTCTTTTTATTTTGAAGTAGACAACGAACTTAATTAAATCTAAGATCTACTGTCCCGAATATATTCTGATTGATATATCAAATATAATATAAAATGTTATCCTTAAGAAAAATGTTCATGCTGCTCAAAATAACATTGTAAATCTGTTCAATCAATAGAAAAGATTTAGGTACAATACACAGCAATTAAAATACGTATTAGCAAGCATTATACGCTTTCTCGCAAAGCCCTGTGTACACTGGGGTAGTTGAAGTTAGAGTTGAGCGCCCCTGTATCTTTGTTGAAATATTTGCTGTGTAAGCGGTGGGTGACTATTTAAAAGGTTGGTCGTATGTGGCGTGAGGAACGCGACGTTTTTTCTAATCCATAGTATACTAAATTAGTGAATAGTTACTGTCTTTCGAAGTCACAGTCAAAGTCAAAATGTTTATTTTCCAAATCGGCTTCTGTTGAGGCGCTTTTAGAACGTCATTTACATTTAAATAATTAAATATTATTATTTTTTATTTACCACCGATTCAGAAAGCTATCTCTACCGAGAAGAACTCATCTTTTAAAATATTAATTTCGAAATTAAGTAAGTAATCATTATACATGTCTCGTGAACGTGACTAATTTGCTACTCTGCGCAGGTAAAAGTGGGCATTGGGCAATATTACATTGTGTTTTGGAAATCATTTACTTTAGTTTTTTAGGATTGCATATAAAAATTATTAAATGTTTACTGTTTCAGTATTTCTATCATCGAATCTAAATTTCGTTATGTTTTGGGATACCAAATAACCACTTTTATACCCTGAGATATTCGTATACTCATATAATTCGAATAAACTCTATTACTTTGAACAATTTTTACATTAGCTAGAACGATACACGGGAGCGGTTTTTCTTATTTATTTATTTTCCAGAGTTTTTTCTAATTACCATATTATTAAAAAAACGCTCCTTAACCGCCCTGCTCCACTCTACTCCGCCTAAATTCATACGTAGCGATGTTAGGCGCTGGCTGATTGTTGATCCAGCAAATTTGTTCTCTTGTCTCACTCAACGATGGGATTAGCCTGTTTTTCTACTAGAGATAACAGTTTTATCTAAGCGAATATTAATTGCGACTGTTTGGATTGCGAAATCATACCCATTGTGAAAGGCTTGCGCGGTGAGTCACGGGCTTTCGTTGAGATTACAGTAAATAGGAATTAGTTTGAAAAATAAAGGAAATTCCAAACCATAAGTGTACGTATATATTAAGCTAGTATTTAAGTATGCTTTTAGCTTTAATTCAAATGTGTTTATTTCAGCAATGAGATAGTTATCATGCTCACGTTCTTACGTTTAACATGACCAAAAATAAATGGTAATATTACGGTTCGTAAGATGAGCGGTAATTTGTATTACGCATTTTTTAAAATTTATAATTTCATACTTCTGTAAACATGGGAATTTGGCAAACAAGTTTCAGTATTGGAGCAATTTTGATTTCTGCAATTATTGAACCCATCTCGATAAAGATTATCGATTTTAACACAACAGAAATGGTTTTCGAAGAAAACTTTATAAATTATACCTCAATAAGATAATCGCATGCCAACAAGCCAGTTAATGTGTAGGTATATAAGAACGTGTTAAAATGAGTAGGTGTGGATAATTAAGATTCACTTAAGAACCAACCCGTAAAATCTGAACATTTACGACGCGGCCTCGATGTAAAACCAAGATGGCCGTCTTATCGCCGCCATGTTTGCCGTTGCGCGCCACTGCGCAAGAGTTTGTTTAAAGTGGACCTGTTTTAAAAAGGTCTCAGTATGTAAATGAGGACTTTGGGATTATATTGTTTAAATAATTAAGTATAATGTGTGTTTTATCAATAGTATGTGAATCATTTCGTTGTTGAGAAATGATGATAAGATGCTACTAACCTACATAAATAAGTATATTGTTATATTTGAAGAAAATATTAAAAGTAAAAAAGAAGAGCTTAGAAATCTGATTTGGTTATTCCACTCTCTAATATTTCTCGTATTGGTCAATTTGAAATAGGGCACCCATAGAGTAATTTAATATGACCATTAGACGAGAGGAGTCAATGATCCAGCTGGTCATCTCAAATATCGAAAAATTCGAAACATTACAAACACATTAACAAACCAGGGGTGTACTGCGAGCTAAATATATGCTCACAAACATGTACGCAGCGCACACAAGAAAATATTTGGTAACAGCCAATGTAATCCAAGGAGTTTGCCCTGATACACTGAATACACACGTTGATCGTTGAATTAATAGCTATTAAATACTCATTGTTCTTGTTGGGGCTAATTGGCAATATATTGTTGTATTGTTAAAGAAATGGTGGATTTTTAGGAAGAGTTGAAAGTAAATAAGGAAAACGCTAAATTTCGTATGACATCCATATGTCTAAGAAGTATTTTGAAACTAACGTATAGTATACATAAGAGACAGTAGGTCGACTTTGTAATTGTATAATCTTGAGTCAACGCTATAAACGCTAACATTTCTTCGAATCGTGCTGCCAGAAGACAAAAAGTATGTTGCGCATTTTTACTTAATATTATAAAATACGTGAATGTTTCAACGTTCGTTTGTCAATCGTTCGAATTTCATGTGAGCGCTACCGCGGTTAGAAGTTCATTATTGACAAATCAATTAAATATTTCCTTCAAGTCAAACATACAGACAGGAAAGTAGTGAAATATACAGAGGCCTAGATAAGACTGAAACGTACATACATAATATTTGGTTTATTTGAAATCTTTCTGTAATAATAGATATGTTCTTTTATATTTACTGACAGCACACATACAAAAAGCATGCAAATACAATTTTTTTACATATTGCGTCAGATAAAGTTTTCGTAAATATGACCATATTTTTAGAAAAGATATAAATAGCATTAATATCATCACTATTTTTTATTCAAATAATATTTAATTATAATAGAGCAAAGTGCACTTAACTCATTTTATTTATGCTAAATTATATTACCTCGATACAAGGTTGGACGTATTGAATTAACTGCAAAGAGAATTGCGTCAGAAAATTCTATTTCTTATTTATTCTTATGTACTCGTGAAGTAGTTATGTACATATTAATGATAGCGTTGTATACGCAAGGAATAATATGGTAATGTTGACGTTGTAATGATAAATTTGTTGACAGTTCTCGCATGTTGAGGCAAATTAGATATGTGAGTTTTGATAATGGTTGTTTACAACGATTCGTACGAAAATATGAGGTGAAATACCCCAAAGTCGAGGAAAATACTCCTGGCGTTACTATGACCTACAGCTACGACATTAGTGCTGAAATATACAGCGCAATATTTTATACATGAAGTGCATGGAGTCTTAATTATATAATACTAGCTGTTTCACGCGGGTTCACTCCAATAGCATACTGTCACTCAGTGAATATGCAGCTTTCTAATGGTGATAGAATTTCTGAAATCGGTTTGGTAGTGTTTGTGTGAAAATATTACAAATATACGCACAAAACACAAATGTTTTCTCTTTATAATATTAGTATTGACGAACCACAAAATATAATTTACATTGTAGACAGTAGCTACGTAAAGTCAGTCTTCTGTGGAAGTCCAGTATATCATATCATCATGGCTCCTAACAGACAGTTTTTTAACAAATTCCAGAGCCCATATAAAAAAATGAAATGAAATCTCTTTATTGTATAAACAACAAAACTTATAATTTCAATTACAAGTTAAAAAACAACATAGCTTTATACAGTAGATTTAGACTGTAGACTTGGAGCGATCTCTTCCAGCTAACTTGAGAGGAATCCATATTATAAAGGTACTATTTTGTATTTTGATTGCTTGATAACTGTAACATAATCTACTTGAGTGTTGTGGGCCAGATCGATGATCGATTGATTCCTTCGCCTATAATTAGTTAATTATATATCATTACCCAAACATTATAGTATATACACGCAAGGATAATCAACTGATACCGAAAATACAAAACAGTATTAACTATGTCAACTACTGAATGCACTGCCATTTATTTATTTGCATTTTTTGCACCAATTCATTCCAAAACTCTTCTTCAATATTGACAACGCAAACCTGGCCCTGACCTTCCAGGTTCAGTTTGATAACCAGAGTTAATATTGGCCGTACACCACTCTGTTTGACGAACGCTCTACTCTATCAATATATAAACATAATATTTATATTTGCCGCTTTCGGTCGCTACCAACCACTTGTGTAATTTGTCACTGAAACTGATAATTTCAAGTTTTATGGGTGTAGGTTAGTTCCTATGCTTTTTGAACTTAGATTGGTATTTAAGATTTAAATTAGTATTTATTGGTAAACATCAAGTGTTCTTAAATTCAGAATAATCATTAAAAATTGTCATATTGCTAAGGAACAGATTTTTTACCAAGTTATATTTATGAAAATGCGATAAATTGCACTTCTGAAAAAGCGATTTAATTGTTTATTTTTTAATTTTTTTACGTAACGGAGGTAAAATCTTAAAAAGTCCTTACATTAGTAATTCAATAAATTATTATTGTATTTTGTACCATATTATAATCATTTTCTCACCGTATAAAGCACTATTTTTGTTTTCAGGAAACTGTGACAATAGTTTTTGCGAATTAAAGATCAATTTATTATACATCATGTAATTAAAATGTTCTCATGAGGAGCTTTTCCAAGGGCTGTATACGAGTTAAAATTCTTACAAGCCCATTATTTAGGCTCGCGTGACGAGTTTCGTTTAGTATTTAGGTCATGTACAAGCCATGTGAAGGCCTGTTAGGCTTGATAGCGAGGCATTAGGTAACTATTTTTGTCAGCTCTTGAAAATTGTATAGACGTACATGGAATTATTTTACGTGCTTACCTTAATTTTGATAGATGACATGGTTAACAATTAATTAAAAATGTTTTGTTGATACTATAGTGATAATACTATAGTATAAGCAAAACATTTTTATATCTTCTAAATAATGCTTTTCGCATTACCTCTTCATGAGTTGCAAATTTATTAGTAGATAATCCATGAAATTATATTTATCTATAAACTCGCACCGGTGTATTTACCGCCCCTCCAGCATAAGATCGGCGTGAAGCAGTATTGCACCGTGTTTCGTAAGGTAAGCGGGGGTTCAGAGGGCTGTATTCCGTTTCCTATTCCTCTACCATGCAGTTCTGCTCCTCTCCCTATTTCCCGTCGCATATAATAACAATAATATCGTTATTTTCATCGAGATTATACAAAATATTTGTGACCCAGGCTCCTAATAAAGTAAAAACTGTGTTTCAGGAGCTTGTGCCTTCCCATTATAAAGTTTCGATGACAATAAACCAATTTAAATAAATAATGTAATGGGCTGCCGTCAGTTATTTAACATCAGGTGAACCACATACTCCTTATGCCTGCTGTACCATCAAAAAAGGACTGGTTAGATTATGAAAACTCATTTATTTATAACTAGTGCTCTATTGATGTGACTTTAGTGCTGAGGCAACTTATAATTATTATTATAGGTATAAATTCAACAATGGTTACATAATTATAATCAAATATCAGTGCAGACTAGAATAAAGTCCACAAAATGAAGTGTCATGGAAAGCAAATATTAGTAATATTGATGTGAATTGTTTTCGTAATCAAATACACACTCATTGTTATAATGTTGTTATTAATTTGCTGGGTATATATTGACATTGGATTTTGATTAAATTTGTGTTTTTCAATATGACAAAGCTAAACTTGCCATTTCTTTTCTGTACAAATAAAACACTGTTATAAATGTGATCCTTTTATGTCCTTTACCTTGGTCATCTCAGAAATGACCGTATTATGAAATATTGTAGCTCTCGGTGTTCTATCGTTTGCACTTTGGAGACTGAGCTGCGAGACTTCGTAGCTAGGTCCCCGTCTCCTCATTCGATCATTGGACATTCAGACATACTGCAACTTCCAAAATGCGAGACCATCCATACCTTGGTTGATTTAATTTTACGCCAATAACAAGGTTCCTTTACCAATGGTTGTTTGGTGACAAACTTATTAACTAGCTACATATCGATGTAACCTTTTATTGACATACGTAATATTATGTGTACATAATTTGTTACATATGAGTTAATGTTAAATTACGTTTTTACCAATAGATGTATACCAAGTTTCGTTCATTATCGGTTCAGTAGTTTTTGCGTGAAAGAGTAACAAACACACATACATACATCCTCACCAACTTTCGCATTTGTGATATAAATATAATAACGAATCAATTGCTGAACCTAAGGGCTAACACACGCATCACATTTTAATATTTAGTGGGCGACTCAACCGTACCATGATTCTTCAAGGAAATAATTTTTTAGCCGAATTTGGTCATTTCTCGGTAATTTCGGTGAGCGAGGTGAGTGTTAATTTATCGAGTGGGACTCCAGACTGCACAAATTATCGGCTCCGATATAAGTAGCCCTCGGGTATCCTTTTATGTTCTGTGCCTCGTTTACATACAAGTTATGACTGGGCTAAAGTAAAACTTACGGACTAATACATAGAGTACGACTCCAGACTATAAATTATCAGCTCTGATATAAATGTCTTGGTCCTCGTAGATCCTTTTACGTTCTGTGCCTATAAAGTATTTTAATATATAAAATATGAGTGGGCTGAACCAAAATCATAGAGTGGTAAAAGTTCAATCACATTGAGGATTTGCTTAAATATTCTTTCAGTATTCCTTGCGTATTAAAGTATGTGGAAAGGAAAGAGTTGCGTTTAAAATTGTGTGTTCATTCATTGGCGTTAATTTAAAATGCGGGAGTTAAATGGGGGTTAATGGTTATATCCAGCAGTGTTCTTTTTACGAAAAAAAATCCCGAATTATGGTGCAAAGAACATGCAATACGTTGCCATAAATGAGAAAATTAATTATGAATTGACAAAGTGATTTTTAAAATATAGTGACGTATACTCAGCTGTGTCAATGCGGAACATCTTTCTTTACAATATTTGGTGAATAAATGTTGTGAAATAATATTATGGAAACCTTCACAATTTTAACAATTTAAATATTCATTTTATCGGATATTTTAGCTTCTTTATTGTTTAACTGTACCATTAATCTTATCTGTTCTGAATTTAAATGTGAAACCTATTAATCATGGTGAAAAAAAATCTGAAAATAATCACACGATTTTTTATAAATTTCAACAATATAAAGTTCTGCAAAGAAGCAAAAACAAAGGTATAATAACGATATATTATAGTTGAAAAAGATTAATACCATGATTTTTTGCAATATTGTTCTCTCCAATAAATCTTTCGCATTCCAACAGCCGTCGAATAAAAACTTTTTGTTAACAAATGTAATTGGTCCTTTACCAAATGCTATTAATTCCATTTTAAACGCTTCATGATCGCCAAAAGCGCAAGATATATAAGTTTTAACTACCTGCTGTTTGTTAACATACCTATAGCTGCCAAAAACTAATGTAATATTAATAATTAATGCGTCTTCTAATTTACAGAATTAAATTCCAGTAACTATCTATATTAAACGGTCCATGATCGCCAAAAGCGCAAGATATTTGAGTTTTCAATTCTCCGCAAGACTCATGTAGCACACCGGAGCTAACTGCCGTTTGTTAACATGCCTGTAACTGACCGAGGTGACTTTTCGTTTAAAAACCAATAAATTTTACAATTTCTATTTGTTAGTGCAATTGTTTAGTGTGCTAATTGTTTTTATTATTGTAATAAAATTGTTTTGAATGGTTTTAAGTTTGCGTAAGATATTAGCCATTTTTAGACGATTGGGGATAAAGCAATGTCATCGTTATAAGACAATCTCAGTCTGAGTGGTAGGTATATAAGTTTAGTCTGTGTATAATTTTGATCTAAATACCTACTTCGAAATATCTCTCATTCATTAGACATATTTTCTTTGTGTAAATGTAAGTATTATTCTTCTTTTTGACAACTGTTGATAAGGTTTCATTACAACGTAAAAAATATAGTAGCTTTTCTTGAGAACATAGACAACTACAAATTAAAAGTGCCTACAATTAAACTGGATATTATAACCCATATTAGATGTATTGTAAGATTTTATTTTTATTTTTATTTTCTTTATTGGAAACAACACAAAGACATTTACAATATGCACATATAATATAATCTTACTTGCTAAATATAAATGAGAATGCCCCCTAAAAATGTTTCACAGAGAACATTTTAATGTTATACAAACACATAGCAGAATAACAAGTAACAAAAATCAGTGAGAGAAATCCTTATTAATAGAACCTATAATGCATACAAAAAGTTGAAGATAACAGATTTTTAAATTTTTTCACAAAGTATTATTATGAGCTCAATAACAATTTCTTAACATTAAATTTGTAAGACGAAGAGGAACAGGAAAACATGTCAAGTTCTTTCATATAAGTATTATGAAAACTAAGCATTCTGTGTAAAGGCATACGGAGACCCATATTATTCAGATTAATCGTAATAAGGAATACCTACAATTATTTTAAATAGTCCATAGAACAAATAGTAAATCCAAGTTGTCGAATAAGCGAGTTCAAACAGTACGTGTGACTTCAATAATTATGTTTGCTGAAAATGTTAGTGGTCACCGGCCATCTTGCGACCAGCTCACGGCCGCGTGGAAAATTACGTATGGAAATAAACTCAGCGTGTTAGTGGATTGGTCAGTGCTAAGCTTAAATTACACAAAATAATGTCAAGTAATAAATGATATTTGTTCATTAGTGATGAACTGTTATTTTTGTACACCAAGCGCAATTATTGTCCGTTCTCTATGGCTATTTTTAGGGTCATGTTCCCCCTCTAATACGGAAGCCTTGGCCGGTCTTTCGTTTTCTGATTAGAGCCAGATTTAAGTCAAGGCTCGTTTGTTATTACTTTATTCTATACTAGACTAGACGTTTTGTGATACTTGCACTATATTAGTTATGTGATTTTTCATAATATAAAATAATTTTTCGAATTAGTCCAGAATTTAAGGAGAATGAAAAAAATAATGAATCAAGGTTTTCTTCTTCTACTTCATACTTAAGTGTACATTTGGAT
Source organism: Phoebis sennae (assembly GCA_001586405.1). Classification (NCBI taxonomy): domain Eukaryota; kingdom Metazoa; phylum Arthropoda; class Insecta; order Lepidoptera; family Pieridae; genus Phoebis; species Phoebis sennae. Next base: position 164,520 of record LQNK01002874.1, on the reverse strand, counting down.
GTTTGTGACTCAAACACGCCCCAACTACTCGACGGATTTTGATGAAATTTCGTACTTAAATAAGGTAATAGATGTGCAAGGTGATAGGATACCTTTTATCACCCCGAATTCAACGCGAGCTAAGCCACGGGCAGAGCTATAAACTATGAACTTCCATATAAACTATGAAGAATATGATATAAACTATGAACTTCCATGTAAACTATGAAGTATATTTCTCTACAGAAAGCGTGAGACGTACGTGTTTTCGAGTCTACGAACGTGTTAATGAAGGAAACATGTCGGCGCGGGGTGACCGGCGATCTGTTATCGTGCCTTGACTATTATTTACTTGTATAGGTGCGATCTATTTTACGATTTGCCTATAATGGGTAGATATTGGATGTAGAAGTGTAGTAAAGTAAATAAAAGCACGTGAAAAAATATTTGGATTACTTTTTTGGTTATAGTCATATTATATTGTTTAACACAATTAATGATTTAAAATATTTTATGATAGGAGTAATTAGCTTAGTTTAAACAGAATTTATTTTAAAATTTAGTTTTTTATTTAAGTAATTTAGCAAAACAATTTTTAATAAGCATTTAGATCCTATTTATTATGTAAAAGTCCTCCAAAAAGAGGTTTACTTCGAGCCTTTAAATTTACTTAAGCATAAATTCATACCTAATACTAAAATAATTTTAATTTTCGCTTACGAACAACTAGAAGTAAAAGTAATTTTGTTAAGGGCAATTACAATTATCACACAAATATTAATGTTTTTGTTGGTGTTGACATCAATTGAATCGTTTCAAATGAATTTGTAGAGTCTTAGCTATTGTTGTACCGGCAAACAGTACTGTTTAACTATACAAATATTTAATATTTGATCCGTGTAATATCTCTTGATTGCAGCGAAAAACGTTTGTAATAAGCCATCGAGATTATTGCAAATTTACATTTTGTAAACAGTTGCTTGTAGAAATTGTTAAGCTCAAATTTCATTGAACTTCTCCGTTGAAATGATCGAAAATACTTTCGTATATTATCTTTTTATGTTAAAGACAGGGAAAAATGTGGACACTTGATGTTTTGCGACCACCGGAATCATAGTCAGGTGTAGAAGAAATACCATAAATGTCGCAAATGAACTTGCCTATTACAGGGAAGAGACTTATAGCAGCATAAAAAAAGATGAAATATTAAAATTCCATATATCAAAGAGAAATAAGCACAAAACTATATATTATTATACCAAAAGTACCAACGTTTTAAAACCTATAAGAGCTATAAATTAAATTGTGTATTTATCATACTAATAATGAACCAGATAAATGCTTGTCAAGGCGCGCTTTATGTGGCTGTAGGCATATGAAATATGTCTTAAATGGCAGAATATGGACCTAAGAGCCCTCGCCCACTAGTGACTTTTTGCAGCGATGCAAACCCGATACTAACGCGATACTGAGGCGATACAGGCGCGGGTCTGTAGCGATGCGAACGCGCGAAACGTACCTTCGCCTACCTAACCACGATTCAGTCGCGATGCAAACGCAATGCAGACGTGCGTATGTAGCTATGCAAATGCGAAACAGCCGCGAGTCAAGACCGTTCCCTTTCCAATATCGCATAACACGATCGCGCGTTTGTATCGCTATAGACACGATGCAAAAAGTCGTTAGTGGGCGAGGGCTCAAAGGAAGTATAATCATTATAACATATCTATCTACTTGCGTAGATATTAAGGTAGATAGAAATATTGATACACTTTCAATGAGCAAATATTACCACTTTGTAAACTGTCGTATTTCCTTATAGTAGTAAATGATAGCTACATGTGTATGTTAGATAATTTTAGAACAATATTGGTTTACTTCACGTTAGCTGAAGTTTGCAAAATGTTATGCTGTTATCTTTCACATTGTCGTCATCTTGTTCCTGGTTTTATTCGTTTTACGTTGACGTATTTACACTATTCTATCGTAGATAGTAGTGTAAATAAAAGACTTCTGCCTTATTCAGAAAATATAACACCAATTGTATAAGTAACACAGGTGAAGAAAAATGTACTATGCTGTATAAATACTTATAATTATAGAGGGGCTAAAATGCAAATCAGTTGTACTTTATCCGTAAAAGTCGTAGAGTATAGCACCTATTTCTTCAAAAAGCACGTTAAAAGATTAAAAAGACCGTTGGACGACTACAAATTTAGGGTTTTGATACAAGTTCACCACTACCCTACCCAAAGGATACGCAATTTTAAGATTAGACTAGATTACCCCTTTGAGTCTAAATTATAAAAGTTGGAGCTCATCTACCTAAATCGAGGATAGATATTGCCCCAAAAGGGCTAAGGTGACAATACTGCTGCGACATAACCATGCCGAGGCAAAGGACCCAGAAGAGGCCAGCCTGGGTCCACAACAGCGGCTTACTATAACTCAAGCATGGATCCAGCCTTCTAAAACAGTTATAGTAATAGCCACAAACCAAACATGTCCTACCCTCCGATTGCATAAAAAGCTAGTAACGGCACTGCCCCAAAACCGCCATCTCCATCCCAATTTAATTTTAAATAAAATTAATTAAACGGAATATTCCACAGCCATCAGGACTTATCTGAAGATAACAGCCACGCTCTTTATCTTGACATTACTCCGCAGATCGCTCCCAAACGTCACTTCTATCACTCATAAATTAATGTCACCGCCTCGTGATACTGTTTGTACTGATATGTAATTATTTTTAATTTGTCATATGATTCATTAAGGAAATAGCTGAAATGGTTGGGTAATGATGAAATGCTTTTAACTACTTATGCCCAGTTCCTACAAAAATAAAACGAGCCGTTTTACTTACGGACAATATCCTACTAGGTGTAAATCTTAAGTGTATCTATAATAAACGTGGCGTTAATATAATAACAAAACTTGGTTACCAATTGGTTGATGTTTTAACCGCTTATTATTCATTAATAAAAACTATTTCTATCTTTTTTACTATGACGTTTCGTCGTTTATAGGAATCTGGTCATAATTATCCTATAGGTAATTCGGTTAAAACTACTCAATTTTTGAGAATAATCTTCAGAATTAGGAGCAAGATGAGAGCAAATATTAGCTTTCAGGTCTATAAAAGTGCTTTAAAGTATTCAATAATTACAGTTGATTTAGGTTAACCAAAACCTAAATTAAAATAAGGCTACCAATTTTTGTTAATATGATAATATTTATAATATAAGTATTAATTAGGTATGTAGCAAACTAAATAAATAGTACAATGTACATACTTTAAGTGATGCAAAATAATGATATATCTTCTACTGCACAGCCGAGTGGCTCCCACACAGCGACTGGTTTAAAGTCAAAGCGACTTTATTTGATTAACACTAATTAGAAAACCGGCTCCGTCTTGAAAGTCGCGTCTCTTTATTTTCACAAATTAATAGCGTGGGTATCAATTTCACTTTTGAATCGTTATGTCATCGATTCGGTTTTCTTGAAAGAAAGCTGTCGGACTTGGCAAAAGGGGGGTTTAGTTTCTTTATAGTCTTTGTTGACAAATTTGTACTTGAGAATGTGTAATATAGAATAGTTTTGGTGGAAAACTGTGGTTTTCTTCTCTCGTTCTATATAGAGAATTCTTATTGCTTAAACTTAAAAGAGTTTCTTATATTTCCTAAAGCAAAAGCAGAGCTGACCTTCTTAAAAATATACGAAAGCTAAAACGAAAACGAAAGCTTATTCTAATACATTATCGATAAGGCAAAAATAAATTATTAATATAGAGGTATTTTATATTCCCACCCAACCCCTGTAATTAGTAAAACTATCAATCGTTTAGCATACCATAGACACCAATAAATCAATCAAATCTCCAACGATTTCACGGACAATTCCCCACAAAAGATACAAGTCAAATGGTCTATCAAAAGACTCATTCATCTCTAAACGGGGGCTAACAACATCATACCCGTGTAATACATATTTCATTATTACTACCTTTATGGTATGTTTAATTTTATTGCTGGCAACCCTTAGTTTTTTCACAATGCTCGGCTTTTGAATGGGGGGCGTTGTATTGTTGTGTAATATTTTCGGGCGTTTTTATTCAGTGGAAGTACGGTTCGCAAAGCATATTTTTTTAATTTTGTTTTAAATTGTTTGTTTACATACTGTCGGTTAGATTGAGAAAATTAGTATTACATAGTTACAAAATAGAACCAAGAAAATAGTTTTATGCGCACAAATTGTTTATTGACCAAATTCCCATCTGACTTTGATTATTAGTTCATATTTAAAACTTCAATTTATAACAGAAGAGCAATTAAGCAAAAATAAGGATAATATACAGTTTTCACATTAGTATTAACCATCCTTACTTTCACGAGAAACCGTAAACTAACATCAGTGTGTCAGTCCGGCCTCAAAGCTTTTGAAACGTCCTCCGTTTGCATGCTGACGGTACAGCGATTCTCCGACGACCGCTATAGTTCCTGAACGCATCAAGCTCAATCTATTGAATAGGAGACACGACGTTCGCTTCCGGCTGCCCTTTCATTGTGCAATTTGACAAGGCAGATTCGCGCGCCGCCGGCCATAACCGACAATAGTTACAAAAATCGAATTTCAAATTCAAAAGCGCATCGTTGAGGTTTATTGGCTTAGCGCTTGATTGATTGTGCGAACGCCGCTGCAATTTTTTTAATCGCATCCGATGTTGCCAGATACCGGATTCATTATTGCGATAATATATTTTGATTTGGGCGTGGCGAATTCGCAATACCCTTTGTCGGTACAGGAAGTATTTTTCTTCGTTTAACAGGTACTTTGTTATTGCTTTGGGAATGCAACTTGTGCACTTGTGTTTGCGTTACGCATGTTTAGGCCATTCAAAATGTTATACTTTAAATAACTCTTATTATACTTGAAATGCGCTGACAATATTTATTTCGGTTCCGTAAACAGTGTTTTTGTAAACATAAATGAATAACATTTTCAAATTAACACCTATATTATTATTTCTGACAAATAGTTGAGTAAGAGATGACAGATATATCAACAATTTAATTTCAACTATGTTATTTTTGGTAGATATATTTTATTATCCTATTCCCTCCTCTTAATTCATTATATCTATTAAATAAAACCCGATGAAATCCTTCGGGTAGTTGAAAGATCTAAGCATACATAGGGACAGACAGCGGGAAGCGACAAAATGCCTATTAATTTATACGTTTCTTTTCGGTCAAAAGTCGTTAGTATATTAAAATATGGTTTCTACAAGTCTTGCTTCAACACGACAAGTTAATATGTGAATATGTACACACATGCATTTGAATTTTCATCTGAGTCCCCTATGGATGGGGTTGAAAATTCGCTCTAAGTTAGGTATATTAAAATTTCCCAGATATTGAATTATATCATACATATATAAAAGAAATAGTTTTTACAGCTCTCTTATGAAACTTTAAACCTATTATTAATTTATATTTGATACTAGCCACGCCCCGCGGTTATCTTCTGATCGCTTGGGATAAAAATAGCCTATGTGTTCTTCTGCATCCCCATCTATAAGTTTCATCAAGCCAAGTTTCATCTAAATTCGATCACTAGATTTTGCGTAATAGACTAAGAAGCACACATACTTACATCCGCACAAATTTTCTCATTAATGATATTATTACGATTTAGCCGACGGCAAAAACTAAGGATTACAATTCTTTTACTTTTTACATTCAAACAAGTGTATTTGTAGGTAATTAAAATTGAAATGTTTTTCTAGATTCTCTTTTATAAAATAATAAATAATAATACACGTCTAATTCTTTCACCCTCTTTCATTTGGACACGCGAATTTTTCTCTATCTCATGGCTATAGATGACAAATAATTTCATTAAAACATTAATTCGTGATAAGTACGATAGTAGTCCTAAAATTTCTAATGCTTGTACTCCCCCATATACAAAACAGTTTTGCTACCTGCATGTATATTTTCAGAGGCTTTCCTACAAAAATTCACCCATAAGAGCATATTGCATTCATAGAACACTAACCATGCACTTCTTTCTGCTGATGTCATGGAGAGGACCACCTACGAATTCGGTTTTCATTACTTATTTGCTCAGAAAAAAGAGTCTTATTATAATTTCAAGCGTTAAACCTAATATTAGCATAAACATTCATAAAACGACTCGCAGTTTCCTCACGCGCAGGGCAAGTATTGCGTAACCAAAACTTTAGATCCGTTTCAAAAACCACATTTTTAATATGCATCCATAAACTCTAACTCATCTTAAATTGAACTTTATTGCAAAGGAATAAGACACAAAGTTGAAGAAACACTTTTGTCAACGGCAAAATAAATTGTTTTTGAAAAAGACCGTGACACGTTTATGCTACCGTGAAGAAACGGACACAACATTCATTGCATATACATACAACGGCATGAAAAATAAACTGAATATATAATTTTGGTGCAGTCTCAGAAAAGGATATGACACATTAGTGGCGCTTAGAGAGCTGATGGTAAGCAAAGAAAGATACATTAAGTATGTTAAAAATATATTTGTTGAAGCGGTTTCATGCGGTTCGCTTAATTATAAATCCGTCACAAATTTCTAACTATCTTCTGAGGAAGTGGTTGCGGTGACTATAAAAGCCTAATTTTCACTTAAAAAAAATAGGCACCATATGCAATAGGTATCGGCTTGTGTAAAGAACAGCGGCAAATGAAAGGTTTTTTCAAGTTAAATGTGGGTTTTACATTATTTGTAACATACGACAATTTTTTGTTTTAATAAAAATCTGCAAGCCTATATTTTATATGAAACTAGCTTTCCGCCCGCGGCTTCGACCCGGCAATTCAAATTTTTCTCGCCGTAAAAACCATGCTAGAACTTCAACAAACATTTAAAAAAAAGAATTGTCCAAATTGGTCCAGTCGTTGTTGAGTTATGCGCTTACCAACACATTTTGCGATTAATTTTTATATATAAGATTAAAAGTTATAAATAAATTTAGGTACGTGTTCTAATGTCATTAATAATTGTATTAATCTAAAATAAATCTATTCACAAAATCAATTCGAAATCTATTATACACTGTTATTTTACGTATGACAACACGCAACAAAAGTATTTACATTCGATGTCAGTTTGTTTTACATCCGAAATACGCATTGAATACACGAACAACATTTTTCTTGTCGACTCCTTTTTGCTTTCGACATAATGTCTTTTATTGTGTGAGATTCATAGTGCCCTGTATCGTCCTTTATCACAAAGAAATGTGAATGAAGAATGAATAGTAATATGTCTGGACGGTAAGAAAAAGGAAAAAAAAAGTTTAGTGATATGACAACACCGACACGTGTTTGTAGCACAAAAGAAGGTATGCATACTAACCTCTTTTGTATAAATTTTGTTTTAAAATTTTTGAATGAATACTTCGTTCATATCGGATAAGACAATGCGACAAAATTGAACGAAAATAAGGTAGATAAATGTTAGCTTTATCGCCGGTTATAAATAAAAGGATGTTTTTAAAGCGTGCAATGTGTAACATGTAATTTACGCGACGTGCTTAGCGGGCCCATAAATTCGCTATGATATATGAGGATTAAAGAGCGTTATCAGATTCTTTTCGCGTTACAGCAAAATCGTTTTCTGTAACATTGTTGAAAATTTAATTATGAAATGTTTAGTTCGCGAAAAATAATATCGCTCACTGATAACTTAAATACATAAAAAGAGACACAAGTTAAAAAATACATAATAGTTTAAAAGTTATTTCTTTTCTTCCCATCTAACGTCATTGCATGATTTCAGCTTTCTTATTTTTGACTTGTTATTGCATTCAGTGAGCGATATAACTAAACATATTTTAGAGACGTAAATAGATTTATGAAAAAAAATAGTAACAATAGAGCTTTTTCGTTTTCGCTTCTGAAATCCACTCAACGTCTGGCAATGTCACATGTTGGCAACATCGAGGGCCCTCAAAAATGGCGCGTAAACTGACAGCTCATATTTGGGGTTATTAACATAATAATTTGGTCTTTATTGTTACGCGTTAAGTGTTATTATGTGAAGTATAGGAAAGTTTGCGTCAGAAGCAGTGCGATACAATATTAAGCACTATGGATTTTGGCTTTCTAAAGGGATTATGTAGTGACGTTAATCTGTGAACAACCAAGTTTTATATGAATTAATGACAGGAATAAGTACAAAAAAGTATGGATATATTTTTACTTTATTAAATCCATTTAATAATGTAAAATGTACGTTGATTTAACTCTTGATTTTGAATCACAAAAATTATAAAGCTCGCAAACATTTTTCTCTTTTCAAAAATATCTCATAATAATTACATATCTACAGAACTGTCTTATATGAAGGAATATCTGTACTTTTTAATATTATAAAGAGGAAGCAACAACAACAAGAATACTAGACCGATTTACAAAAACCATACCAAGCTCTATTTTTGTTGAGTCCATAGGGTATTTAACATTATGGTACGAGAGAGAAGCAGCATGTTATAGCTTATATTTTATTATTTTATAATTTAAATCATTATACTTTCAAAATGAGAAGAGAATAGTTTTAATTAATAACATAAAATTTACCACTTTATAAAACTGTTTGTTCATTCTAAAACTTGGATAAATTCACAAAAAGTTTGGCTTTGCGCTCTGAATTCACTAGTAGTTTGCGCTGAACTTGTAATGGGTTAAACTTTTAAGTTTTAATATAGGTTTTTTAAATTTAAAACCTATATTTTTTACATTCAAACCATCGAAACGGCTATTGTCGCAAATCAACCTTTTTTGTACTTATAATGTGAAAGCATATGGTGAAACTGTTTGTTTTACTTGAAGGAAAAATAACACTCATAAAATATATGTACTCATTATATATTTTTTTGTATTTTAATTTAATTTTGATTTTGAACAATCAGGGGGTAGGTACATTCACGTAATATTAATTGTATAATATCAAGTCTAAGAAACAACTCCAACTCGGCTTAGTTTGTACAGCGTTTTAATTAAAATAATTTAAAATATAATCGCTTTAGGAGGGAGTTCGTAACAAGGGAAGTTGGAAATTTCTGGAACGGAGGTACAAGACAAAATAATAAAATATTAATAAAGGCCCGGAGACGTTAAAGTTTCATCGGCGGCAAATATTTATGTTTCAAATAAGTGCGCCGTGATATGATGGGGTTATAACTCGAACGTTATAACAATTATTTCATTTAATGTTTTATGTGATTTAGTTTGATACTTTTCGACCTTCGGCCCATTTCCTGTGATTTTATTTTATGGTAGAACTGTCTAAATATTCGAATAAAAATAGTGGAAATAGTGTATAATTCATTATTTCAACTTACTTTGTAATAAACTGTCATCGCAAGCGGGTCATGATTTTTAATATCGTTATGTCATTACCACCACCGCTTATGAACACGTGCAATACCCGAAGTGCCCAAGGTAACCTTCTATGTATAAAACAGGAAAGAGAAAGAATAAAAAGGGGGAGGGAAGTCCTCGTTCACGAGACGCAGCAACATTAAAAGCTACTATTTGGCTATGCAGCGCATGGGCGTGTTTTATGTCCAATTAGTGTCGAAGCAACGATCGTCTTCTATTGCTTTTTCACACAAAAGTTTGCAGCACATTCCATATTCAAAGTTGTAGGTATTTAAAGGTCGATAATGCGAAACTCACGCTTGACCGTCTCTTCGTATTGAAGTCGAGCGGTGCGCGTAATTGAACGCAAACACGTATTGTTGTGGGGCGGATCAATCAGTGACCGTATTCTAGTTCGAGGGTGACGGTTTCGGTCCTTTTGGACACTGTTTTTAATCTTCGCTGAGTTTGCTAAAATTTAAGTCACAAATAGAAATATTTTTTGAAGTAGACTTTTTTGGTTTTTAATAAATATAAATTAAGTTTTTTATTAGATGCAAACAGGAAAACCTAATAAATTGTACTTTTTTTCCGAAGCAAATGCTTATAAATATATCAGGATGTCTGCAAAATATGTCTGATCTATTTAGAGAGACATATATTGCAATTGCATATTTGGGTTAAAAGAAACGAACTATAATCATGCCTACAATGCAATCATTAATATATACCTGAAATTGTCCAGCTTTGCTTTAACACGTAGAATATAATGTTTTTAGTTAATTTGTTTATGGATAAAAAAGTGTGATAAGTAAGTAGCTCTTCCCTGCCACTAAAAATCAATGTATAACCTAAACTGTAATTCCTTCGATGAGTAGGGCGGTTAAATCTGACCTGCATCATGCTCTCTTCATGAACCTTTTTCACATACCAAATTAACTCTTGCGCAGAGCTGGATTCTCTCTTACGTACTTCTGGGGCTCCGGATATTTATGGAATAGTGCACAGTTAATATCTACAAAAGAAAACAATAAGTGAATACATATGAATAAGGCACAACAAAGCGTCACCCATTTAATAAACATCCAATAAAAAATGAGCAACCGATTTCAAAAATAGAACACCAACAACCCTCATTATGATTCAGTTTCCGTCGAAATTAGTGATGATGGGTGTGGTTCTTGAAACGACGCGTGGCGGCCGCGTGGCGCAAACACCGCCGCGTGCGCTCGCAACACTTCCACATATTAAACGGAATATGTTCAAACGTGACATTGTTGCTGGTGCCGGATTGAGGCTCTTAACGTCAGACTTGCGATGTTATTGAAGCGTGCGTTGGACGGTGACGGTCGCAGAAAATAGTAGAGTACAGAAGACAGTCTTTATAAAAAGCGAGTTCCAACAACGCGCGCCTACGGGTATTGTTACAATTTCAAAAAAAATATATATATAAGTATTTTTTTCATGTTACAGCAGGCAAGCGGAGCATGCGGTTCACCCGATGTTCAGTGAATGACCGCAGCTTAGAAACATGTAAAACATCAAAGTGTCGCAGATGCCTTGCCGGCTTGAAAGGAAAGGGAGGGGATAAGGAGAGGATAATTGGTGGGTGAGGAGTAGAACAGGATGGGAACACGCTTACCGTGCGAAATACAGTGCAATATTGCTTCAAGCCGAGCTTGGCCCAATCGTGCTATACTCGGCTCCCACTCTTAAACCGTCAATAAAATAGTGTATTTTTATGGCAGTGATGAAATATAGCATTGAAGACAAAGACCACTTTTCTTTTCTCTCTTCAATCTGCGACATTTTTGGTATTACGAGTTTTCGTAGAAAGTGGTGGTCATTTAGAAAGCGAGCTATAGACTAGGAAACATAACGACCTTCCTCCTCCATCCACAGACAAATGATAATTCCAAGATTTCCAAAACGCCCAACTTTGGTTGTTATAAAATACCATTAAGTTACTCCTATAAATCAAGATAAATGTTCAAGTTCTGTTTAAACCAATTAAGATATTTTATATACGTATCTTAAGTATTTCGAAGGCGGTTCGTTGGCAAGTTTAGGGTTCCCTGGGAGGGGCTTTAATCCCGCTGCGGCAGGAATAGGCACGGTTACGCTATCGCAGGGAAACACGCGAGATGCGTTTGTGTAGCAGTAGGTATGACGATTATTCGTTTGTGCGAAATAAAATAGTGGAATGGGAAAATAATGGGATTTATGCGAGGACTAGCTGTTCCCCTCGGATTCATACACGGATGACCCTAATATTAGCTTTCCACGTGAATGACATAATCAGTATGATTCAATTCAGGATTTGATCCTGAAAGCCCATCTCAAAAATATACCCTGTACATGAAATTTGTCTTTACTAATATTATCTACAGTTAAAAATTTAGCTGAAAATGGAGCATAGCTTTGGTCTTGCTTATATTGGAAAAGCTAGAACAAAAGACGTACATTATATGCCACATAAATCCTTGTCCTGAGGCCCAATAGACGTAAGTCTATTTTGGATCTCAGCAACCCGTCTACTTATACTTGTTTATTTTGAGTTTACATATACTTATTAATTTTTTTATTTAAGTTATACCTTACTGAAATTCTTGAAATTTTTATATGTTAACTATTTTTTAAATTATAATTTGGTAATACAATCACAATCATAATGTATTCACACACAATCCTAGTTTCTGAATGTGCCTGTTTAGTTGTTGATATTATCACTATAGATTATTTAAAAAATTATCACATTGGTAAGTAAAAGATATAAATATTAAATAAGCATTTCATATTTACAAATAGAACCAATTTAGACGTTTTTAATTATCTCTTGCAAAATTCCAACATAATACAAAATTTATTCATAGAACACAAATGAATTCTAAGTAAGCGGAGGGCACTCGAAAAAATGTAAACATCGTTATTTAATTAAATGTCCTCTACTATTTATTAATATCTCCGTTGTATGAAAAACAAAAGGATAATGAGAGGAAAAATTCATTAAACTCCAAGTATTTACTTAGAATCTCGTAATTATGAAGGAGCCGGTGCTTTGGCGTGGCGCAGGGTTAAGATAGCGTTTTATTACTGGCTCCTGTTTTATTACGAATTAACCCGTTTTTACTGCGCGATACGATTATTTAGACGGACCTTCTGAATTTTGAGTCAGCAAATAACTGGGTTGGCATAAATAAGGATAATGAATTGGTTATAAATATATTAATAAACCTTCTCTGAGACAATAAATAAAATTGTGGTTTTCAATAGACGTGTCGTCTATAAATAACCTCAGGTAATGTATTTCAATTTATATAGTTAGGTTGTGTTAATAACATTATGTTTACAGAGTTATTGGATTTTTCCTTTCATTCGTCTCTCTTCTTTGCCATGTCCGCATTCACACCTCTCTCATTCATATCTTCTTTAATACAGTCCATCATTTGTTTCTTTGGCCTACCTCTTCCTGCCCTACCATCAACCTTAATATTTTTCACCCTCTTCCCAACGTAACTAGTGTATAAAGTACAATTAGAAACTCAAATGCCTATACTATTGTTTAGAAACTTGTGTTCAACTTTACTCGTCACAATAGAACAATGGAATCGAATTCGACGGTAATGCTGAAAACCTACCTTTTTGTATACTCCTAGAAAAGTATTTGACGGTCCGATATAATGTGTAATTTAACGTGCACAATGAACCAATAAATATGTCCTTGACCCTAATATTGGCAATAAATAAGTCGCAAATACAGCAATTTAACACAAGCCCATGTAATACAAAGTGTTCACGTGTAAATTGTGCACAAAATCAACCCGACCATTAAATTTTAAGTCCAGCATTAGTTCCATTAAGCCGAATACAACACATGCTTTGTCAAATAAAATTTACCCATTGCAATGTTAAAACTACACCGTTTCATTTATAAAGGACGACTTGTAGAACATTGTTGGGGGCGGTTACGTCGTTGTGGTCTTAATTGATATAGTTGCAATTCCCCCAAAGCAAATCTTTATTAAGGGACGTTTATGTTCGGCGTTGATTTGAACAGATTCGTCGCATGGGATTTTGCGAGATTTATGATGATAACGGTCGAAGGTCGCCTTATGAATTTATTGGTGACAAATTAACACGTTTGGTTACGTTGATAATGGCAACTATTAATTTTTAATTATTTACAGATATCTATTTCAAAGATGTAGTAGGAAATTATTGAAAATAAGGAACGCCTTATTTTATTACCGAAGCATATACTGATTTGAGACTACTTCACTCTCTTTGTATCAATTTCTCTATTGATCATGACGTTATACTAGAATTCTAATTTAATTTCAAAATGTTTTTTTTTTATATAATTGAATTAGTATTGAATATTTCTATTTAATATGTAACGCACCAACTTCGATTAGTTGGTTTATATCTCTTTCATACAAAATTATATTTATCTGAAAGAACACAAATTTTAATTTTATGTAACTTACCAATTGTTAAAAATGTTCCGTTTTTATTATTATCAGAGTAAAAAATGCTCTCATAGAACTTCTAAATTTACATGCAAAATAAATTTTTATTTTATCCTTTTTAGTGTCCTGTGAAGGGTAATCACATCATCTCGTCACATTTCAGTTGATATAAACATCATTAAACCTTAACAGCAGAGCTTATTCCGTTGATTTTCGAGGAGTTCCCTGGAATATCTTCCACATGGATGATCTGACTTGAACTAAATTTATAAGGGACCACACATGAACTCTACTCTTTCGAATGCAAAAAAAAATTCCAAATCGGTCCATAAACGCCGGAGATATGCGGTAACATACATAAAAAAAATACGGTCGAATTGATAACCTCCTCCTTTTTTTGTAAGTCGGTTAAAAACTAAATACTCAGGAAGTAAGGTAGAAACCTTAATTCCTCATTTTATTAATTTATACTCTATAATCCATTATACACAAAATAAACAAGATATAAATAAAAAAAAAATAGAAGTAAAGCACAAAAGGTGGGCTAATCTCTACATAGTGATTTCATCAACCTTTGGGGTATGAGGTACCTAAGAAAAGGAATTTTACAAGGCGAAACAAAAGAATTGTTGCTTATGTTTAAGACTAAATTCAAATCTTTACGGGATCCTGGCTTCCTATCTTCTAAGGCTATCTTCACTGCCTCCTAAAATGATGAACTATATAAAAAACTTTCAAACAATGCTCTAATAAACAGCTTACTACACAATCGAAAATGTACAGGCATCTAAAGAAATAGTTTAGGGGTGGTTTATTTATTCTTTATGGTCCAAAAAGTTCGGGGGCGGCTTAATGAGATGCGGTGTACACAGTATTCCTTCGAGATCCCCTCCTTTTCTGCTCCCTTGGTGCGTTTTTTGATTTGATGTGGGTATTTGGTGTGTAAATAGTTCTTATTCAAGTTTTGGGGATGATAATTGAAATGGTTCGATAAAGTTTTATTTGTTTCAATTATTATTATAGATGCTTCTGTCGTGGGACATGAATGAAAAACAGTTGAAGTAATAATAATTTTATAATCAATAATTATATTTTCTCTATGACCTTACTATTAACTTTTAATGATTTCCGTAATAATGAAAAATATCATCATAAAAATTGAATAGATTACAAATTTTTATCTGTGTTAGATCGAAACTATTTTGTAATAATGTCATTAATTATGCATCTGTACCTAAATATAGAAAAGCCTTTCGGTAGTTGATAATAGAAAACAGTCAGTACAATTACTATAACGCTGTTTTTACTTTTCCCTATGATGTAATTTGCAAGATAATCATAGCCTAGTTACCAAATTATAAAGGTTTTTACCTTACATTAATGTATGACGTAGAAAGATATCAGACGAGTGAAATTTTTAATTATTCATAGAGTGTTTGTGCAGGTGTGGCTCGCTCCACATACGGTACAATGGGCTCATCTTGCAGGTTAATTGTGATATTTAATTAAATATTTCTGGATGTAAACGACCAGGTATTAAAATGTGAAACTAAGTACTGCCCCCAGCGTTACACGCTAAATTCGGGGTCTATACATCGATAAATAAATAAATAATTTATTAAAAATAAAGTTTTTACAAAAATTATATCGCCCAGGTCCCTGAGATAGTGTTACTGTTTTACAGGGACCTGAAACCTTCCATTTTTAGATTAAAAAATAAAGAAAAACACAGAATATGAGATTGGAACTCTTGTAGCTACATTTACAACTTTTTAATGTATACAAGTGATACGTCGTTATATAATCTAAGATTATGTTATGAACTTGTATAAAAGAAAATGATGGATAAATCTTCCATATTAATTGTGATATTATACTTCTGGATACTGAATTCAGTGTCGTATGCAGATAAAAACTAAATAATACTACGATAAAATTGTAAACCCTTTTATTGGACAAAAATGGCGACGCTTTGGTTTCATAATTCATTAAATATTGGCACCTTTAAACATCAAGGTGCCCTATTTCCCAAATAATTGTTTAAATTTGCGTGCCAAAAAATATAATTTGACTCTATGATTATTAAGAAAATAATAAATTCTATTAATTCGAGGAAAACGTAAAATTGTTCACTCGTCACAAAATATATAGTTCACATGTTCTTCATATGTCGTAGTAATATAATGAAAGCTCACATAATTATTACAAGTATGTATACATATGCATCGGGGACAACGGTACAGCATCGTTTATTCGCGACATTCGGCGCTTGTTTGTTGACTGCTGTCGACATGCAAACCTAACAGTTACATGCATACAGCAGCTATTTGTGAAAATGCTAAGTGTGCCTTGAAAGATATATACCGTGGCCTTAATTTGCATATTAATAAAATTTTATAAAGTATAAAAATACCAAACAGCAAGGAAATTTGACGTGCAAGCTTCATTTCTTCACATTTATATAAGACTTTGTGTCGAGCCTTGTTTTAATGAAATTTCTTAATTATCTTTTATGTCGTAGTCGCTAATGAAAACATATAATTATTACAACTATGTATATTATAAACATATGCATCGGGAACAATGCTACATCGTTTATACGCGACATTCGGCGCTTGTTTGCTGACTGCTGTCGACACGCAAACCTAACAGTTACATGCATACAGCAGACAGTTGTTCGTGAAAATGTTAAGTGTGCCTCGGAACAACGTTCTAAGTATGCAACGTTATATGAAGAATTACGAATCAAAGTCTTTAATAATTGCATTATTATTAAAATATAATTCCATATTTCTATATACATAAATATGTAGACACAGCTAACAGCTAATGCTCACAGCTACTTGAATACGACATAAAAATGTCAGCCTGTATATAACTATCAGAACTAGTATATTTAGTCACATATTTTTTTATGACTATCTTTTCTTCGGAATTTCATATAATATTGTTAATGGTGTACGCATTATTGGTTCAGTGCTAATATCGCTTGGTTGAGCTTTGTCGCTGCAATCATGTGTATGTCATTACTGTGATAATTTCTAGACCGCGTAGCTGATGTTTGCTATTTATGTAGATTATATATTTCAGATTCGTCACTAGACCGCCAGGCCTCGTTGTTTGCCCCGATGTCGCGTGCACGCATAATTGGTCCAGCTCAAATATCAGTGTTTGCTGCGCTTTCTAGCAGTGAACGCGTGTATGTCATTTATATTATACTCCTTCTAATGATTGTTTGCAACTTATGCTGTGCAATTTATAAATAGCTCTAGTAAAACTGGTCGACCTTCATACTGCTGTCTGGACTGGTAGAAGATCTTGCCTTTTATTGGAGGCAAAAAAATTAACAACAGTTTTACGTAGTAAAAACAGAGCATGCTTAAAATTTGGTATAATAAGTACCAAATTTTAAGCTCTCTGTATGAGTAGCATCAAATTTTAAATGATTATTGAACCATGCTGTTTACAACGAAGAAATGTTATAAAGAAACATTGATGGAAAGATTTATTTGTAAAGAAAAGCATTTCACAAAGTTCACCATTTATTTATTTTCTACATGATAGGATGGCGTACGAAACCTTAAACACTTCGAAGAATGTGTGAATTCTATGAATATCGTTGGCTACATTACACCAACTGATCTTCTATAAAACTTTACACACTATCAGATCCCATATTCTTGTTCGATACAAAAGTTGTAGCCTCGATAAATGACAACTTTTAATATAAAAACTGCAGGCGTTAACAGAACTCTCTTGCTCACAGCACCCTATCGAAACAAATGTGCAATAGCCCTTGTTGACACAACAGAATTCGCGATAGAAATCACGCGGGCTGGGGGATTATCTCTCATTAGCAGGCGGTGGGTGACCCACCACTAGCGAGATATGCCTTGTTTTATAGCCGAAATATTATTATATGAATGTGTGAATCATTTACTTATATAGCCTCATTAATAAAATAGCGCGCGGCTTCGCTCCAATGTTATATAGCCTATGTTCATCAGGAATACTGTAGAACTCCAATGGTAAATGAATTTTCCAAATGGGTTAAGTACTTTCGTAATCTATTCAATACTAATTACTGTAGAGAGAAGCCTATCTTTATGCTACCTCGATTAATGGATTTTCTAATATCAACAATAATAATGTTTCATTAATAAATTAATTCATTAATTGAAGAATAATCCAGAAATAAAAGAGCTTCAGTTTTTAGAGATAGGTTAGTCAATGGACAGACAGATACGTCGTCTATTGGTATACGATAAATATTATCAATTCCTGCTCGATACTTTTGTTATAAACACGTATAAATAACACAGTAAGTGACAAAAGTTATTTAATTTAAAGCAATTAGTGAT
Organism: Phoebis sennae; assembly: GCA_001586405.1. Taxonomy (NCBI): domain Eukaryota; kingdom Metazoa; phylum Arthropoda; class Insecta; order Lepidoptera; family Pieridae; genus Phoebis; species Phoebis sennae. Next base: position 146,292 of record LQNK01002874.1, on the reverse strand, counting down.
TCGGTGACACCGTTTAGCCGTAAGTGTCCCCTAGCACTTGCACTTTCGCACAAAGGACGGATTGATATAAATACAAATCGTGTTGTTTTCGGTCACACCCCGGCGTTTTGCTCTGTTTGTAAGGGACCCTGTACATTGGATGTAGCTGCGCCAAAATTGATGGTTTTGTTAGTTCCATACATTACATAAATTAAGCAAATGTTGTGAAGAATTTATTTAGAATAGAAATAAAAATAAAAGCGATAATGTTTAAAATTCCTTGTTCAATTGAAATAACTATGCTCAGAGGGTTGTATGCAAAATATCCAAATTATATTATTTAAAATATTAATTGATTATTATATAAATAAGTATACTAAAGAAATATACAATTATATTACTGCCTTCGTGAATGCAATAGCAAGATACGATTATTGATATTTACTTTTTCAATTATACACAAAATATACATATTTGACGAAATGCGTAGTTTGTACAAAAATGTAATTTCTTTTCTGGATTTTGTCGAAAATTAAAAAAAAAAATAAACACAAAGCTACCAATTACACGACTTTACCATCAATGCACACACTCCCTTACCTCTCCTCTCTCCCTCACAGTACAGGGATGTGATTTTATTTTATTGTTCGCATTTGATCGCCTCGCCTCGGATTAGCTCGGTGAATATATTATCGTTGTTTCATTCCACTGGGGTGTTATTTGGGCGCACTGATATTATTTAATTATACTGAACATTTGTGAGCTTATTGTGATTTCATTAGTTTTGTTTATGTACTTTTTTTTTATAGAACAAGTAAAGAAGTTTGGTCAATTTATGTTCCCCTTTCATAAACACACTTTACACAACAACAATAATTGTAGGTGTTTTATTTATCATCAAGAAGAGTAACTAGGTAAGATAGGAAAATAATGGGAATTGAGGAATTGAAAATATCGAAATAACATATTAAGCCCTCGAGTCTGCTATTTTTATAAAATTTCACACAATTACGATTCAAGTGAAAGTCAATTACGATCGTGCCAAATAAAATATTTTAGATGAAAAAACGTATTTTATTCCGTTTTATTATTGTCTAAAATCAAACTTTCAATAATAATAAATTGTAAATAAGAACCGAATGGATTTCTAAATAGACAAATTTTCCCCTCCTACCAAAAAAAAAAAAATGAGCAGTCTACATTTCATAAGCGCAATGGTTTATATTATTATTGAATCATTCATAGAACGCATAAATCACCAAAACATTTATTTATTACAAAATCACGGCCAGTAAGCAAAACACACATTTAATCTATTATAAATAATTCAAGCGAGACTAGTGAATACCGCGGCATTTCACGGGCGAGTACATGCGCGGGAGTCGAACAATGCGCGTCAGCTAAACGCCTGCGGTATGGCTTTATTATGTCCCTATGGGCCTATGCTATACAGGGTGTCCTTATTTGATAGATTAAGGTTCAGGCACAGCATGTTTCATATTTAAATTTAATATCAAATAATTAATCATGGGGTTATTTATATTGCCTCCTATCTCATGTATTTCGCTAAAAACAGTAGTAACGAAATTGTTTTGCTACCCTTATTAGCAAAATAAATCACTGGTACTATACCAGTGTTTTATTTTACACAGGCTGACAAATAATGCCATCTATAGATATAAACTTACTATTGCAACATACATTTAATGACTTAGAATTAAACTGATCATATAAGATAGTAGTTAAAAACTATATTGTAAGTGTATAAAGGGTTTTATGCAGTTTAAGGAAAGTTATATATGTATTTACTTTTCTAATAAATGGTGAATTAGTTAACTTTAACAATTTTATTAAAAAACAACTTCAACAATTCCTCCCCATTTTTTGTAAAATAAAATTATGCATTTCAGTACTTAGTGTTATAATTTTTCCCTTGCAGTAGGTATTACAGGACAGTCCACACAATGTATCTATAGTTGTTAAACAAATACACTATGTAATTCCACACTAAATGTATCTTAAAAATTTTTCACCAGTTGTACAAAACCGCCCGAAGCCAGTATTAATCCGGAAAGAACATGCTGTATAAACTAGCCCTGCAGCCGAGCTTGTCTCTAATATCTGAATTGAGTGACAGCAAGAGTTAATAAATGCTGTAATATCGGCCATATGTCGGCACCCTTTAAATAACGCTGTTTTGCAATCATTTGTATCAATAAATCTTTTATTTTATTGCACATGGCTACTTTAATATATTGGCATGTTAAAAGTAATAATACTTAATAAAATCTGATCTTAAAGTTTCATCATTAGTACAAATAATTATGTGGCCGCAAATTAAGATGGGCGAATTAATAATTCATTCTTGTTATTATTTAAGTGTTGCCTTTAATAATGAATCTACAGATTGAATGCGAGAGTAACTCTGTCTCAATGTCAGTGTCTAACTTTTATCCCGGAAATCTCACGAGAAATATACGCGGGTTATACCGCGGGGTACAGCTAGTATTTATATACTTTCTCTCACTCAAATTCTAATGGAATCTTTCTTATTATGAAAACTACATAATAAAATAATCTATTGTATTTAATAATATTAAAATATGAGTAATATTGTATTTAATAACTAACCCATATCTATCCACGTCTATCAAAACAAAATTTCATTAACCATAAAACTCAACAATACGGCCAAATTAAACCGTATCATTAAAAATTGACACAGCTAGGGCCGGCGTATTCTCCACGCAATAACGGGGATTCCCCGGGGCCCGCACATTCCCCGGTATCACGCCACGGGGCCGGCTGCCCCGCGGGGACCACTTGACAACTGATTATGGGGTTATTTACATTGCCGCTAATTATTTTTGGTAAGGAACTAGCGGTGTAGAAGGAATTTTTATTTTTAAATGAGACTTTTAAGCCTATATCACAAAATTATTATACAGTGACTAAAGTTTTGCCGAGATTCTAAATAGGACAGGATTAATAATACGTTTAATTACGCCTAGTATTCTCAAATATTTAACCATTACTCCAGATAACCTTATGTGCTGTGGCACTAAATATAAGAAATAAAAATGAAACTTTGACGGTTAATTAATAAATGTAAACTCTGTTGCCGAAATAACTGTAATAATTACGTGTAATGTAAAAAACTATATTAGGAACCTGCTAACCTACCGTTTAAACTGAAGTACCATTTTTTAAACGTTCTCCCTTTCAAAGTTTTAAAGCTTATTCAATATTATCCCTCTAACAATGATACCAATACAGCACAAGAGGTTTGACGTCAATAAAAATTCGCCATATTTTTGCACCAGGCGCTCCTTGAAGCTGTCAATTAAGCCCTCCCCCGTAAGACAACGACATGACACGCATTGTAGTAGGACTTGATCGTTTTGACCCCTTTTTACCGACGTATGAAAAGGAATGGAGACTATCTTTTTGGTGCTAATTTCTTATTTAATTTAAATACATATATCCAAGTGTAGATATACACACAAAAATCTTCATTTAAAATTTTAAATTTCTTCATAAATATGCTTAATATTTTTATGCATTTACAAATTTAGCAAAATTAAAAAAAATACTAAGTTATTAATGGTTGATGCGTTTTGCTTATTTCGCCTAAAAGATCTTACAGACCTATAAATTTAAGAGCACTGAAAATATCTAATATACATCAATAACCTAAAACACGTAAAGAAAAACGTTATATTGGCAAATTCAGTCTTATAAGGGCAATTCTTCACTTGAACGCAATGATCGACTAAAACTCAGAACGACACCAATTTTTTCTTACCTACACGTATTGCATATAAAGCATATAAAAAAACATTTTATTGGACTAAAGACTCCAGAAGATCAAGGTTGAGTATCGCGAAATTGTGAATTTAAGAATGAACTTAATTTAAAAATAAAATTAGCTCTGTTAAGGATTAGATTAGTCACCTAAAGTAATTTAAACTACGCTAGTTCCAAACGATTTTTATAAAGGTGCTTCTCCACTAGCATGCAATGATCAAACATAGCAAATCGTGCAACAGCAGTGCCTTAGGACGCTCAGTACGGGTATCGCAGGTCGCCAGATGGCGTAGTGTTTACCCGGCGTGTGGAGAACTTGAATTTTCAACTATTAGCTTGTCCGCGCACCTGTCGATTAAATACGCGATTTTATTAAACTCATGGAAAAGGGGGGTCATTGTACATTTTCCTCAAAATTAAAACACAAATTTTAATTTATTTGATAACTTGTTTGATGAACTTCAATATCCAATGTTCATTATAATAACTCATTGGCTGCATCTTTTGCTTATCGTAGCAAATTTAAAAAGTACATGAATTTAGAATTATTAAGAATTATGATTTGTATAGAAAATGCGTTCCGTACGGTTCTTCGGTTTATTGCTGAAGATGTTATGCAGCAGAATTATCTTCTGTTGCCTCTTACGACACCTACGACTAGAAATGGGGAGACACACGTATTCTAACCCGTCGCAATACAGGGTCTAAAAATAAAATGTAGCTAAATCCTTCTGTTTTCTTTCGCTTTAAAATCATCTATATCTATATTTTTCGTTTTATGAATAAAGGTTATATGTCTAAAATTCTTATTCTATATGTCATTCCATTCTCCATATAACTCGTATTATCACAACTCAAGGTTTTAAAGGACTCATTTTACCCTTTGGTTATCGGATTAACAACCACACAGCGCGCTTAAGGTGACAATTAAAGTTATTGTCTATGCATAAATACGGCTTAAATATTAACCTTTATTAAGCTTTGCATAACCCTGGTAATTGCCCGAGCTTCCACTGTCCATTAGATACCGTTTATGATGTGGTACAAACAACAGATAGTATGGAAATTCTATTTTTAATTCCATTTCAATAGTGGTTACGAAGTATAATTTAATTGCAAGTATACTCTTATTTTCGCGTCTATCTTACTGTTCGAATGTATTGTGCTTATATTACTACAATGTATCACTAGTATTCCTGTGTTATCCTGGAAGTAGAGAAACTTTTCTCGTAAAGCGTTACGGACATACGCCTCGTCAACTCAGGTCTACGCTTGATCTCTGAGGTTTTATAATATTTTATTCGTTGTAAGAAAGGCTCATTTGGTAAATAAAATTTCAAAAAATTAATTGAATTTCATATGGATATTAGTCCTTCTATATACGACTATCATAGAAGATTTCTTTGGTGTTATACTGTTTCATATTTTTCCGAGAATAACCTAGGTAAAGACACAGAGCAACATAGCAACACTTGGTCAATTATTTCAGTTATTCGCCTAGTTCAAGAGATAGAGTAACTTTGCAACAGAGACACTTTATCCTCAAAAATGATATTTTTAATTAAATCGCTTACGCTCACCACCACCGACCGACACTGACCGACACGCGATGTTCACATTGCCGACGATAAGGATCAGGACACATGGAAAGCTTGTAAGCTCATTTATATGCTATGTTTACTGTGTACATAACTACCGAATAGCTTCGATTATCAAACGATTCATTTTTATATGAATTTAGGTCATGTTTGAAATAAATCGATTCTTAAAGTGTACTCTATCTTTATTTTAGATGAAATAAAGTCACAGACTTTATTATAAAATACTTTACTTAATTTTTAATATTTATAGTACGTACTGAAGAAACATTTAAAATTAAATTATTCTCATGGTCATCAGAAATAGGTAAAAGATTTTTTGGAATCGGTACAGTTTCTTCTTTTTTTTTTAATATATAGAATTTAGAAAAGTCTTATAATATAAGATATCTGCTTAGTCACTGCTATTTAATAGAGGGAAATGGAAATTAAGAATAGTAATGACAAAATACAATAAGAAAAATAAGAGGGGTATTTGTAAGTAGCATCATTTATTGAAGTTCACATCTCTTCTTCCTGCGTTTATTTCGCGTTCGTTCGGGATTACCGAGATAAAAAGCCTTTCTTGGGTTTTAAACTACATTGGTACAAAATTACATCCCAATCGTTTCAGTGGTTTAAGCGTGAAGATTAGACAGACAGACAGAGACATTCGCATTTATGTATGTATGCACGTAATATAAGTAAGGATAAGGATTCGATAAAGAATGTTCCACTAATGTCAAACACTCAAGATTCACGGCAATTACAATAATTGAGGCTGAAATTCTTATAAGCTGAAAATGAATTAGCGTCCACGTTACATAATTCATAATTATTGTTCCAGCTTCCCGGAGCATGATGAAGAGGCTCCGTCATCTGAATGTTAATAATGCCGCCTAGAGCTCTTTACAGGATTGGCGCTGGCACAGAGTAACTAGCTATAGACTGTTCAATTAATATTCTAGAAAAAATTGCAGTTTTACTTTGCATAACTTATTTTTTTTTTCATATTATTTTTTTACTTTGTTTTGAGTAAAATGTTTAATAGAAGCACGTAAAATAATGAATATAGTGCATAATTATTGGTCCAGCTTCCTGGAACATGATGAAGAGCCTCACGTTATCTGAATGTTAATAATGTCGCCTAGAGCATTCTGATAGAGGCGCAGAATAATTAAATATAGACTGTATAAAATTTAGTCCTCAAATTGTAATATTGTGTACTATATTTATTGTGTTGCATTAAATTATATGGATGCAGTGTTCATTTATGTATTTCAATTTTAGAAAATTTACTTTTAATTAAAATCAAATTCTGGATAAATTGTGAAAGAAAATCGAATGTATTCCTTTATTATGTAGCTATACATAGTTTTATAGCAATTTTTACTAATAAACATTGAATAAAGGTTTGTAAACAAACCCTTCTAACGCACATTTTCTGTAAAAATATTTCAAATCACTTGAAATATTATTTTTTTTATTTTTATTTCAAGCATTAAATGCAAATTGTATTCAAATTACATAAAATTATTAAATTTTGTATAATTGTTGCATCAAATAGTTGCCTATTATTTAAATTTCCTATTCCTTCATTACTCTACGTTAAGCTGGGTCGCCGGAGGGTTTAATATTAAAAATAAAATAGAAGAGACCGATCGCTGTAGTGGCTTGCATTGTGTGCTTTTTAATAAATGCCCAAATCGTCACGAGCGTTCTTAAATACGTGTTTAGAGGGTTATTGCAATATGGCGTTTACTGCGAAACTTGGATTTTGAACTAGACATATAATCTTACTTCATACTAATATTATGAATGTGAAAGGTTGGCTGTTTGGATGTTTGTGTGTCAATCACGCCGCAGCTACTACATTTTCATGAAATTTTGTATACAGGTAGGCTATTAGCGGGAAAAGATGATAAGTTACTTTTTTCGAGGAACCTCCTCGGATATGGGATGACGTAGGTGAAACCACGGGGCGTGGCTATTATAATATGTGAAATAGTACACAAACACAAATGTGTGTAAAAATTGAATGTATAAATAAGTATATAATTTTTGGTTGGATTATATTATTTTTAAGTTCTAGAATATTCAACTAAAGTATAGATCCGAGAGTGGCAGCGAAAGTCTTATAATACAGGGCTTACGTAGTTTAGGCTCTTGTCTCCTAAGCACTTTTGTGCCTCTGTCATGTTTAATTCTAGTATAAAGTTTAAATTTTGTATTTGTATCCCCATATACATAAGAACAGCCGTACATACACAGCTTGATGCTGCAAATATTTTAAACAGTTTATTTGTTTATATATCCTAGGTGAAAATTGTTCTGAAAGGCACTTTATATTCAGCAAGCTTGGACTTTAGATAAAATGTCAGCTCTTTATCTCTAAACAAATCAATCATAAAAATGTGGATCATGGGCCACACAAGAAAAAATCATCAAAGGAGCCACCGTCGCACCTACCCTTTTACTAAACTAACATTTCTTTAATTTTTTACCAAATAATATTATAAAGATTAAGCGCAGCAGCTTTTTCAGCAGCGATATCAAACACAACGGAGGCATTTTCCGCTTCTATCAAAAAGTAAAGCCAACCTTTGTTCCTTTTCCTTTACACGCAAAAACAGCACGCGACCATTGCTCTTCAAACGAGCACACCGAACGCCCATCGAATCCATATTCACGTGCCTAACCTGCACCGACAAAAAGACATCAATATTCCAAGTTATTCGAAAGTTACACAAATGAACTGCTCTGAAGATACATTCAGTACATCGCCACGTTATGAATAAAACATCGGCCTACACTTACACACTGGAAAATCTGCACATACTGTAGACAATTTCGTCAAAGCCACAACGCTCTGCGCTTTGACAGGGCCTGCGGAACATCAAAGGCCGCCGCCGACCGCCATGTTTGTGCCTCTCTAAGCCTCTACAGGACCCCGTTCTGAGAGAATATTGATTAATACGCATACCGGCTATCAGGCTAGGTCTTTGTTGCTTATAAAAATATACGGTTATTGAACATTGCCTTCTTAGTATCCTTTTAAATGTGTCTTCAATTTGAAGGTCTATGAGATTAAGACGAGCTGATGTCTCTTGTCGTGAATTAACCTCTATGTTTCAGGGGCATCTAAGTAAAATTTTCTCGAAATAAATGAGATCCGACATCTTCTTTATAAAATATATATAGTCGATGATCTGCGAAAGATTGCATAAAGAAATAAATTTAAACTCAGAAAAAAAAACAGATTGATTGATTTATTTCAAAACCTAATAAAATAAGTTTTGAAAAGATTATCACTATAGTTACGTTAAGTACTGACTTTGATTATATCTAGTATCTAGCAGAGAATTGTCGTACAATCATAGTGTTAGTAGTGTACGTGGTTTCTTTGGTTTTTCATGTATAAAAATACCTGTATTATATTCCTGAAATATTACTTTCTTTGAAATAAGACCTTCTAGTAACCTATGACCTAAAAAAATATCGTGAGCACTCAATCTTGCACAAAGGCCTATCAACGATCTATATTTTAAGCTCGGTAAACGGCGCTGAGGGCTAATTAAAAGCTGATCGGTGTTTGTCCACTCACCCCGAGAGCATCTGACTTATATTCTAAGAACACTAGCCGTAGTAGGCTGAACCACTCGCTTTGTGATTAGCATCATCTCATTAGTTGGCGAGTGGGTTAGCACCTCGTTGTTCACTTAGAGTACGTAGGAACAGTTATGCCGTAACATTTTTCGCTAAAAGCCCTTGGTTTTGCAATATCGAGTCCATGAGGCTGTAATATCCTTATAAGAATATAATTATAGAACTTGTTAAGGACCAAGTGTTATGGTAGGCATGGGAACTTTGAGGGATAATAGACATATCATAAATGTCTTTATTAAAATATTTAGAAGCAGTTTTGTGTTAAGTTTCCCACTCTAAATAAATGTACACTTTCCGGATTGCCTTCATGTTCCTGCACGTGTATTTTTGATATACATATAGAATTGGTTATATTTAATGAAAAGTCATTGTTACTGCGGTGCAATGGGTCGTATAACCAAGAAAAGAAACGAAAATAAAATCGAAGTTTTTGAGAAAATATCAAAAATACGAAAGGGTTCTTTTTAACCTCAACGATGACATCTCCAAGGCAAATACAAGGGACAATTTGTTTTGTCACAAGTCGGCTGGTTCACACGTAGGTGATAACGAGGCGAGGTTCGTGGAAACCACGGCGAGGTGCTGTTTGGACACGGGAATGTCACTTCGACTATGATTATTGACAAAGTATGCCAGTAAAAGAGTTTCCCAGATGTGTGAGAATGGAGTAAATGACGCATATCCTAGTTTTTATTATCACGATACGGCTGTGGGGCTTTTGGATACCAGTGTCACTTAATTTGAACGATGATTATTTTCCTCTAAAATTTATAAGTAAATTTAAAATTGTTGGTTCTTCCTGCAATGCAAGGGATCAACTCCCTCGTAGAGTCATTATTGCATTAGAATGACAATCAGTATTGGCTACAATCTCCGGTGAAAAAAAGCTCCTTACCTTACATAAAAATTTATCAAAGAAAAAAAAGGAATTTGTTTGACTCTGCAATTAGGTCATTGAAAAAGATTTTTAATCTACTTCATACTCCAATAGGTAGAATAGACCTTCAATATTTCCCAGCAATGCAGCCCTCAGCTCCATTTTTTATTTTCCATAGACAATATAAAAGCATGACGTGTAACTAACATAGTGTACGGTTGATATGTGTGTGCCGACATTCTTTGAAACGTTGGTTTTGTCTGAATTCACGGTATCGTGTGTCCGCCAAGTCTATTACACTGTGAAAAAGATCTGGACGCGTACAGTTACTTGCAAAATCAAAACGTTAATATTTAATATTGCCAAAATTTGGTAGTTTCCTGACCTAAGAGGTCACATTTGACTTGTTTGTCTAACAATAATTTCATGCATTTATATCTAACCTAGCCAATTATTCTTATTGAAATTATTTGAGGATAGTATAAATTTCACAACATCAATAAAATTTACCTGAAGCGTAGGCCTTGAATATATAAATGAAAGAACGTATGAACTGAACCAAAAATATGCAACTCTAACTCTTATGTATCGTTCATCGGTCGGGGTTCGATCTTAACGAAGACTTTTTCCAATCATACCTATATATTATTAATGCGAAAGTAAGTTTGTTTGTTAACTATTTGCACGCTTTATAATTCCAATTTATTTAACACAATCAATTTTTAAAAATTATAAATTAATGTAGTTTAGAAGTATGGAGGAAGTTATGACCATGGAAATGAAATACGCGCTGGCGATGCCGTAAAAGTTAGGCCTGAATAAATCAATATAAAAAAATGAATGTGTGTATTGAATATCCTCGTTAAAAAGACTATGTTCAGAATCTTGATACGCCATTTTTAACCTATTTAATTTTCAAACTATATAAAAGTAACAAATCTGGAAGCACTTATCCGCGCGACAGTCCTCGCCAATAACTGGCCAGGGTAAATATTTATGGAAGCGAGACAACGGCACGGTTT
>LQNK01002874.1:119445-133280 GCA_001586405.1 Phoebis sennae | reverse complement strand
ATACAAAATTGTTGGTTCTTCCAGCAATGCAGCTGACCATGGTTGAATCGTTAACACAGGTATGACAGTTCAATCTCTGGTAGAAAGAAATATCACGGTCAGGGAGGGACAGAATGTTGGTCTGTGCTTGCCCCTAAAGTAAAATAAATCAAAAACAAAAGACATTTATTTGGCTCCGCAATTGAATCATTGAAACAGATAGACAATCTGCTTCATACTCCAATAGGTAGTATAGACCTTCAATATTTTCCAGCAATGCAACTCTCAGCTACATGTTTTATTTTCCATAGACAATATAAAAGCATGACGTGTAACTAACATAGTGTACAGTTGATATGTGTGTGCCGACATTCTTTGAAACGTTGGTTTTGTCTGAATTCACGGTATCGTGTGTCCGCCAAGTCTATTACACTGTGAAAAAGATCTGGACTCGTACAGTTACTTGAAAAATCAAAACGTTTACATTAAATATTGCCAAAATTTGGTCGTTTCCTGACCAAAGAGGTCATACGTTTGTTTAACAATAATTCAATGCATCTAACCGAGCAATTATTCCAATTGGAATTAAAGTTGAGGGTAGTTTATAACTTATATTTATATATACAATTTCACAACATCAATTAAATGCCTTATTGCTGCGACGAGATAAATCAAAACTTGTAATTGAAATAAAAATATGCAACTGTAACTCTTATATATCGTTCATCGGTCGGTGTTGGATCCTAACGATTTCTATTCCAAATTATGTGATTAATGCGAATTAGGAGTATGTAGGAAGATATAGGCTTCTGTTTATTTCGAAAAACGTATTCCCCTGGTATAATCATGGAAATGAAAAAAAAAGCTAGGCTCGAATGAATTCATACAAAAAAAATATGAATCCAGATGTAAAATGTGTGTTCGACATTCTCGTTTGAAAGACTATGTCCTGAATATGTCCTGCAATTTTTAACCGATTTAATTTTCAAAATATATAAAAGTAACAAATCTGGAAGCACTTATCCACGCGACAGTCCTCGCCAATAACTGGCCAGGGTAAATATTTATGGAAGCGAGACAACGGCACGGTTTTTGAGAATTCCGAACGAAGGTCCGGCGGTGTTTGTGTGTTTTCCGATCGGATGTACTGTAATCTCGTCGGTACTTGCCCTTACCCTGCGTTATTGAAATCCGCTTTATTTGCCTACCTCGCTCCAGTTTGGTCGAAAATATTAGAAATAGTTTATCTGAATGTTTTGTCTCGTTCGTGATTGTTGTGCCCACGAACATTTCATTAACCTTCATTTTCATATTAAGTGTAATAAAATTAACCACATAATATTTTTTATACTTTAACTAATCTCAAAAACCTCTTATTAGTAGATAATATTTATGACAAAGCAATCATTTCTATGATAAATTTTCATATTCACTTTAGGCGTAATAAAATTGGCGACATAATATTTTTTCATAGTTTAATTCTTACATTAACTAATCTTAATAACCTCGAGAATATAAATTTCTTTTCGAGTGAATTCGAGCGAAAAAAGCACTAAGTGCTTTTTTATTCCTTTTAGTTGATTATTAGCATAAGTAAACATAAAAAATAAATATTTTCGACCTATTTCTGTGATTTTTTTTGTATGCAGTGAAGTAAACGTGATCGTTTGCCGGTATACATATTGGAATGGCACAGTTATATTTCTAAAAAATGACACATGATACATCCTTTTTGTAATCATAATACATTAAAGTTAAATTATTTTTTCAGAATTTAACAATGCACTTAATACGAAGGAAAACGTATGTAAAGTGCTTTTCTGACTTTTCTCCCTATTAAAAGAAAATATCAAATGTAAAAACTATAAAAAAGCATACTCCTAAACATAAATCTAAAGACCACTTCCATTACACAGTACAAAAGTGATATTAAAAATGTACCAGTAGTCGTACTTACTGATTCTTTGGTACAAACAGACCGACGCAGATTATAGCAAATTGAAACATTTAGTATTCCGTCTGCCCGTACCTTCCTTACAACTACTGAGTTTCATTAAACGATGTATATACTTATCTATAGAAAATTCTGGAATATTCTGGTGGAGTCTATGGTAGTATAAAGAAGAGTTTTAGGTATCATAATATCAAAATAAGATCCTCAATTTTAGCGTTATAGATTATGTGTTGTGGGAATTGTTATTCCCACTAACATATTATATTAAATTAATAATATTTTCGATTCTTCTAAGGACGTCTTAAGTAAAAAATGCAATTAATATACTGCGAAACTGCGTTCAAAGGAGTCGTCAAATAAGTGAAGTATTTAGTAGTAGTTATTCTTAAGATTTAAAATTTACAATCGAACAAAGTAAGTAGATAATAAAATTCTCATGGTATGAGTAGGTACCTTTTGACTCTATTAAGAGAAAAACGATTATTACATGCTCAATAGTCCTTGCTTGTCTTAATTACACATAAAATTTCTTACATCTTAATTGTAAGTTTTTCTCTTGTAACGTTTGATAATACAAATTAAATTAAATAAGAATCCATACTTTATAAACTTACAAAAATATTGTAAAGATTCAGAAAAATACGTTATAATTCTAAATTCCAATAAATTGATTAAGCTTTCAGTGTCAGTTGCATTTTTATCGGGCATCGAACCTGCTATCATCGAGTATCAAGGTGGACTGCACTTGGCAACACTCACTTAACCTTATCATCCAATACACTTTAGATAAATCGATAAAAATAGAAAAATTAACGCTTACGCACTTTAATAACTATGTCTCTTGTGATAAGATTGTGGTAGAAGCCCTTGCGAAACTGGGGAGTGGAGGTTGAGTTTTCCTTGATGTGAAATACAATACTTTTTAAGAAATTACTAATACTACAGTAATATACTAAACTTCTAAGAATCAACACCTACTTACTAAGACTCCAATGAAAATGGAAAAAGATGGTATAGAATAAAAAAAATGATCTTTAAAAATATGTGGTTACGATTAAAAATATTACTTATGAAATTATAAATTATAAAACAAAAATAAAGAGATATCAGGTTAGTGTGTATGGCAAAGATTTAAGTTGAGTTAATTTGTCTAAATGAAAAGCGGACTTTATCATACAATTTTGTTCAATAATTCTGATTCTGTGGATTAATTAAGTGGGACAATTTTACATAAGTATATAATATTTCATTTTTATTTGACTTTTTATGCAATTATTACCACTAAAAATTATAATATCCTTATTCATCCTGTAAATATCACTGTATTTCCTGAAATCAAAATGAAGCAACATTTCCTAGCAATAACAAGTGGATATTTCGACACGCTCGCCGAAAAGCCTTTTTTACGAATCGGCGTTTCCTTGAAGCGTACACTTGTCTTATTTGTACAACTGAGATGGCAAGCGACAGAACGAAAAAACTCCAAAACCGGCTCGTGGACGATTTCGAAAATATTTGGTCTGATTACCGATGTACTGCTGGCAAAAACATTGTTGGTTTTCCTTGGCCTGAGTGAGTTATATAAGAAGCTATTGGACAACATTTCGTACAAGAATTCTGTTATTTTAACATCTGTATCATACTGTGGTTCTCTTAGTTTGAAATGGTCGATAGAAAGGAAAATATCAACGTTCTTTATCTCCTAAGTAAGCCGCTACGCAAATGCTACTACGCCCAGAATAGATTCATGTGTCCGTCCGTCCCTTAATAAATTCTTATTATTACTTTAAAAATCGCATATAACCATACCTTGTCATATTTGTAAAGACAAAATTTTACGTATAGCATCCCTGGGTGGATGGTAAATACTGAATGGAAAAGGTGGATAAAAAGTTAAATACTAAACAAGCTAACTTTAATATGCTCATTTACGTGATTTGTGACGATACAATACATTTAAGTCTAGAAAACGCATGACTAAAAACTACAGTTTCTTGCGTGTGTATTAACGCGAGTACTTTCCATATTTAATAAAACACTTTTCAAAGGATTTTAATTTTTTTTATTTACTATAGATATTGTGATACATAAAAATATTTAATTGATATTTCTGTCGGTACACAAGGCCTACACGGCGACCAGCGGCGCGGAACGCCTCGCGATGAGACCTCAACATTACCTGACTATATGGCGCTATATAAGGATTATGTACTGAGTGAAGGTTAAATGGTAAATTGTTTGAAGAAATCGTTTAAGACAAAATGTTCCTTAAATAATATAGATAATGACGGATCGGAAAATTCGTTTGTAAGTCACAGTATAAATAATTAGATTTTATAAAATAAATCTGGTTTTGTCTAATAGAGATTAAATATACGCTATAAAGTAGAAAGTTTGAAAATTTTACTGTAGAACATAAAAAATGTAGCACGCATTGCCGGCTTGATGGGAGTGGAGGGGACGAGGAAACGATTAATAATGGGAAATTGGGAGAGGAGTAGAACAGGACGGGAGAGGAATGGGTTGGGAATTCAGGCCTCCGACCACTAGTTCACTGTACGAAACAATGTGCAATACTACTTTACGCCGATCTTCTATTTAAAAAATAAATGAATAAAATTAGTTAATATAACGTCTAAGTATATGGTACGTTCCTAAGGAAAGCAGAAAAATAACTCGATTTAATTTAAATTCTCGTACCACAGCGGCTATAAATAACGTAGCAAGACAAAATGATGTGTAAAATTTAGAAGCTCCTTCTAAAATAGTTAGAAATCAATTTCCAAGCATCCCAGCTGATAAGCGTGTTTGCGGAACGGAGTCGGGACGTCGCCTTATCACGAGGACTGATAACAGGACGCTGAGACATGCCACGGCTACGTGAGGGGAACAATTTTATATTTATTACTCGTTATTATGCGCGGTTTCACTCGTTTTGTAGCCCGTAATCTTCCTCGATTCATGGTCTATCTAACACCAAAGGATTTTTTCAAATCGGATGTTTAGTTCCTGAGATCAGGTTGGTCTAACCGAAACAGAAACAAGCTGAATAATTAGGCATTATGTCTATCTTCGCCCTGAATCTGCCTAAGCTCGCACCGGTGTAATTACCACCCCCCAGCAGAAGATCGGAGTGAAGCAGTATTGCACTGTGTTTCGTACGGTGAGCTGGTGCCCGGAGGCCTGTATTCCCATCCCATTCCTCTCCCGTCCTGTTCTACTCCTCTCCCAACTTCCTATCATTAATCCTCTCCATTTCCCATCCCTTCCCTTCACGTTGGCAAGGCATCTGCGACACTATGTTGCAGATGTTTATGGGCTGTGGTCAGTCACTTAACATCAGGTGAACCGCATGCCCCGCTTGCCCGCTATAACATAAAAAAAACATACATTTTCGCTTCTACTTCCATCATACGCAATATAAGAACATCATCTAATTTATATTTTCCGTTCAATATTTAAAAGCAAACGGAATTACACCTAATTCCTCAGATTAACAATTCAATCGAATTATAAAGTCAAGAACAAACATAAGTCAGGTACTCTATTAAACGGACATCGAAGTGAAAATTTTTAAAGAAAATTTCAACAAATTGCCGATCTCCGAAGGAAACATCCTCTCTTAAATAAAGAAGTTTTTTTAATCTGCCTTAATTGTTAGCTTGGATGGCGTTCTGCAGGAGTGTGGATTTCATTTCCTGTAAAAGAAAATATTATATTTTTAGTACCTTCACAAAGTAAGGTTACAGTCATCAAATTAATGTTTTTACCGATGAATGTATTTCGTTCATAGGAATTTTAATGAAGCGATCTCTTTCAGGCAACAGGAGATCGCTTTCCTTATATACTTTCAAGAAAGGATTCATCCTCCAAGGAAAGCGGTAGGCACAAAATTAATCTATCTTTTCTATTTATATCTATATTTTTTAACAGGTACTAAAGGGATACATCTAGAAACCATGCACTAGCTCAGGTAAACCACATTTAATTTTTGAAATAGCCTCAGTAAATATTGAAATAAAATTATATAAGCATTAATTTATTACGCTAATTCAAATACATGTGGAAAGATTTCATGCTACCTCTACAAAAAAGAAGCATGAAATGTGACTATCATGTTATTTTAACAAACTTACTTTCATCTTTTGTAACTGAAAAACAGCATTGTTTCGTGTTAGGACTAAGCAAGCAAATGCTGAGTCATCGCATTTTGCCATATTTATTTTAATTTGGAAAATATATATACATTTTTTATTTTAATTAAAAACTTGTGTATTTTAATAAAACCACAGAAAAACTTTGTTCGGGCACTAAAAATATTTCTATTTTTTTATTCTCTAATGACGCATTATTGCATATCGCCAACCAAATCTTGTCGTGATTAGTCCGCGCCGATTTTTTCCATTCAATTGAACTTATGAAAATTCCCGGCTCCGTCACGGTAATCATTGTTTAATCTACTTAGTACAAGACTTGCAGTAGTAATAAAACTGTTCTTTTTATTATTTTTAAATTATTTTACTCGTAAGTAAGATTTAAATATTTATTTATTTCAGGTAACTGACGATATATTAATTAAAATATATTAGAGATAAAATATAACATCCCAATACAAAGTGTATTGGGATGTTATATTATATTATTGATGGGACTTGGAAGGTTCCTAATGAGGGCTCTTTAAAAATACTTCTTTATAATAAGGAAAGAAAACAAGAACTGAATAAACAACATATACAGGACATTGTTTATTGTCGCTATATTTAAAAATCTATAATGACGGCTGTTAAAGGTATGTTTATTATTTTTATAGCTTATTGCTTTTTTTTGTAAGATTGTTTTTAGTACAATAAAGAGTTATGTTATTCTTTTCTTTACTAAAATTAATAGTGTGTAACAAATAGCTGATAAAACCCTAAAAGTAAAGAACTAGGTGTGTAGAGACCAACACAAACTTCAACATTCTTCATTTCTTCCCATTCTGTAATCAAGTCCACAATTTCGTCCAAATAATTGACAATCCAAGGAAGCCGTTATAAATTAAACATCTTTGCTTTGCTCAAATGAAACTCTCAGTAATGTCGTATTGAAGTTTGCTTAAAAAGAGCCGTCTAATATTATATCTGGAAGTCCCCCGACTTTAACAATAATGAGCAAACAGCCTTCAAGAATCGTTTGTACATCGAAATACACTGGAAATCTATTCTAAAATACTGTTTCTTGAGGCTTTTACAGTAGTATTTTTATGAATTTCGTGTTTAAGAGTGTACATTTTTGCTTATTGTAAACATTTTTTTTTGGATTTGATAAATATATTATGAAACTTATGTTAATTATTTACAAATTAATACAATTTGATATCAGTTTTTATTAACTTTTCATTAAATTCATGTTCGTACCATTTTACCGTTAAAACCCGTTATTATATATTATATCTTTTTGATTCCGTCATAACATTCACATTGTTTGTACATCTAATTTATTTGTAGGTTTCTTAAAAGCATCAATTAAAATTAAAAATGTCTTCATCTCGAACACAACCAACCTACGCACACAAACTTGCCTATAACTTGTAGTTCGCAACACAACCGACAGAGGCGCTTTTGCATTTTCAAGTATAAAATACCGATGCATTTTACTCCTCAACAAATAACAAGTTTATATTATTTATTGTATTTACTCTATATTTCATAGTACTTTCTATATGTATGTTAGAATTTTAATAGTAGAATTGTCGTAGTAAGCTCATGTTTCAGGTGTAATAATCTGTTTTGTTATATACAGTTATGTTCAGATGGCCACGCAATGTAGTATTGACTGTGAGCACTGCGCATGTCCCTATTCACAGAATTATACAAGGATTGTCGTAGACTGGAAGTGACGTTTTATTTTGTAGTTTTTGCTCCATCTTGTATTTATTCTCTAAATATTACAATCGATATTGTTCCCAGTTGTAATCGAACTTTATCTTTTTTACGATAATGAAAGAGTGAGGAATTATACGCCTCCCTTAACGCCACTTATCGGAAAAATCCTGTATTCAAATCCATTTATTGTCACCAATTAGAATAATAACACTGTTGTATTTAACCGACCGCTTAATGTAGCATTAGCTGTATTTCAGGAGCCTGCGTTTCATAAAATACATAAAAATAAGTATTCAAATATACGATGATTTTAAAACTATATTACTATTTATAACTTTTTTAATTAAATCATATATGTGATGGATATAATGGGAGTCAGATCAGGTGATTTTAGTACACCAGCTTTACTAAGTTAACACTTTAAGATGGTAATGCTGTCCATCCAATCATAAACTGTCAGCATCACTTAAATAATTCTTATTGAACCCAAAATTATTTCGTCATGTTTGTACTGATTAAAACCATACCGGGTCTACTCTTCCATATTTTCCACTGAAATAAGCAGTCAAGATTACATTATAAATGACGAATACGAAAATGGTATAATAGATGTCTACACTAATATTATAAAGAGGAAAACTTTGTTTTTAGGCTCAAAAACTATTAAACCGATTTAAAAATTTCTTTCGCCATTCAAAAGCTTTATTATCCACGAGTAACATAGGCACATTATGCTACGGGGATGTAGCCGCGCGGAACAGCTAGTTAAATATAATAATGGACCCATCCAGTAGTTATATGCATGTACAAATTGTTCAGCGATGAGATAAAGTGGACCGTTTAGAACATAATTGTAGCTAAACTACAATAGTTTACTGAGTTATTACTTTCATGATAAACACATGTTCCCTTGCTTTCTTTCAATTTATATACCGATACTATGAGAAGAATTATGATAATTTTCTTGCTCAGTATGTCAAATTAAACGTTTGAAAACCACGGAGCTAATATTCTTCCCGAAGCAGGCAATTTAAATTTTATTATAATTAATGTTAAATGTTCTCACGATTGTGAATATGTGTATTCTTAATGGGAAACTTTTATACCGATTTTGATTTCTCACTCTGAAGAAAAGCTTGCTTGCTTTCAAATTATTAAAACGAAACTAGCATAGCATACTGTTTCTGACATGTGATTTTGGATGCTTATATATCTTAATAAAAGTGCTAATATAGAAAAAATATATTATATTATAGATTTAAGTTATCATTATATTTAAAACCATTGTAAGGCTGATACTTATATCACATAATGTATTTTCTGTTTAAACATAACCAACAGAACATTAAAACAAAACAAGATAACAACCAAAAGCATAAATCAAATGAAGAACAATCCATTAACTGGCTCCACAAAAAATAGCCGTCTCTGATTGGTCGCTCAATCCTTCCGAGCTTCTGATTGGTCGTCCGTAACGCGCTGCGCTTCGAAATCCGATACTTTTTAATAATGGCCTTTAGCTAATGCGATCGGCTTTTATATTAGTGTAGGCTATTTTATTACATAGGAGCCGAAATTCAATCTTAAGTGCTTTAGTCGTGGGAGAATATTGCCCGTTTCCTATGTCTCTTTATATTTATACTATTGTATTAGTTACGGAAATCGGTCGTTAATCTAAATTAGCTTAATATTTGGCCAATTATAATTTTGAAAAGATACTTAATAAATATATTTAACTCTATACTCTATCGTCACGGAAGTTTTATTATTTAGTCTTTCATGCCAGAGCGACTCTAAATGAGCTTATTGTCACCTTAAGTGCCAAAAAAATGTAGAATAAAAATGTCCTACTTCAAAAATCAATACATAACGTGTAACCCAGATGACCGTCGCACCCCGCAATCGTAATAGATAAAACAAAATCACTAGCAATCGAGAGGGAATAATCAGTACAAGCACTGTAAAGCATTATCAAACAAGTTATTGCTCAAATACGCAAGATACGAGCCTCATTGATGGGCCTGGGCAAACAAAAATATCGACTATTCGATAACAGCGCAAATCGATACTGACCCCGCGTCGATACTATAAGCAAATACTAGGTAAGACGATAAAAAGTGAACGTGACGCAGGGCTGCCATCTAGTGATAATTAATAGTGGTGCACTCCGAACTGGAGACATCGTATAGTAGTGAATAAAAAAGAACCTTTCATTTGATATCACACTTTAATATTTATTAGACTCTCTATTTGATTTCCTCAATCTATGCCTTCCCAACGGCTTACCAAACTCATTCCACTTACAATAGAACGTTTAAATTGTATTACCCTATCTATTTATTTCATTCAAATCTAATGTTACTCAAGTTATCGTTGGACATTTTCACATGCTAACCTATAATCACGGAGCGATCTTGTTACTCAGACTTAGCTTCAAATGGTCTTCTAAAAGATTTTAAGGCACGGCGATTAATCTTTACAGACTTAAGTCATCTGCGAAGATGTTTTTATAGTATATATCATAACTCCCCTCTCATAACTCCCATCGGATAGAAATTCCATACGAGATAGATCAGGTGCAAGATAGACGCCTACTTTTGCCTTCTATCTACCATTTACGAGTACTACTCTATTGTACTATTATAGGATGTGTACTTAAATGACCTCCTTAACGAAATGATACTTGGCAATAAGTGTTTACTTATGTTAAGTTAGATTCTATTGAGAGTTATCGATTTTTATTAATTTACTTATAAACATTTTTATATTTAATTCTTGATTTTATAATTAAACATAATTTGTTTTTTTAAATTCTTTTGTTAATTAACTTCATTGTAATTTTAAAATTTAAATAGAATACATACATCGAGGCCCCTCATTCTCATATAAGAAAAGTCAATATTATTAATGTGTGTTTTGTACATTGCATGATAGTAGGAGCTGAAAATCAATAACTATTCTACCCTCTTTCCTTCTCATGTAATAAACTGTTCAAACCTTTACTATTACTTACTTTTATAATTCTATCACCCATTAGGCAAAACATACAAACATTACCACTATCAAAGTTACGTCCGGGACCATATGAAAAACAATATCATTTATTATTATTATGATTTGGTAGTTGCCTTCTATTATTGTATATTTACTTTTCTGTATTATTCCCCACTTTTTCTTTTACTTGGTGCATCTGCTTTCCCCTTAGGCATCCTAGCAGAAACCAGCGTTTTGTACAATTGACCAAAGCATTATGCTGAACTAAGGCCTCGTCATAGAACACGATACTCTCTTACAACTTTATTTTGTGTTATGTCTATTTTATCTAAATGTGTCATTGTGTCTGTAATAAACTTTATCTGTTCTATGAATAAAGAAATTACCTATCTGTCTAAAAATAACCGTCACATTTCCTAGCATCAGCTTCATCACAACTGATTATAACTTCTAATGAGTACGAACTACAATTCATTAGCGAAGGATCTGTTAACAAGCCATGGTTTTGCACGGAGATTGGTCCCACACGACTGTGATTAACACATGCCTCATGGAACTTGGTTATATACTGCAGTATTTTCATACGACTATTCATTTGAAATATGGTACGTCGATATACTGGGGTAAAATAAAACAGATTTTGTTTTTACATACTTTATTCCATAAGAAGTCCATCTGAGTCTATAATATCGCTTCGATTCTTTTCTTCTTATAACATTTCACTTAATACTTAAGATAAGATAAATATTTTTTAAATAAAAGAACAATAAAAAAGAACATGAAAAATTGTCGCATTAAAATTCTTTTAAATATTATTATCCAAACAGCATTTCATTTCATTTCAGCATAAGTGTGAAAACAAGAGGAGTTAAAAAAAGATTTATTTATGTAAACTTTAAGATTTCGTTAAACTACGACGTGGTTACCCTGGCTGATATTCAAAATGACGCGTTATCAGACATTGGTTCAATCTCAGTGATAAATACCATTTTGAACCTTGCGCTTCATTATAATATTGCTGAAAATGGGTCTCTAAATACTTAATATTTTTTGGAAATACGTAAATCGCACTTTGTTGAGAATCGACGAAAAAATACGTGGTAGGTATAGACACCGCCTCATTCTTGAAGGTTATATATTTTTAAGTTATTTTTCCTAGACTTCAAAACTTTAGGCCCGCTTTCTATAAACGACGGGACGTCATAGTGTAAAAGATACGAATAGTTTTAATTAACTAATAACGAGTGGTTAAATAATCAACCAATCGGTGACCAGGTTTTGGTGTAATGTTAACGCTATATTTATTACAGACACGCTTTAGACGTTCGCCTAGCAGGATATTGTACTGTCGTATTGTAGAAATTGGGCCTTAGTAAGTACTAACAGAGCGCTACCGAGGCCTGACCCTACAATGCAATTGCTAGTGTGAAGTAGTAGTTGAGGAAAATATTAAACTTCTTACTTTATAATTGTATACATAATCGTCTCGGTGAAGGTGACAGGAGCCAGCTGGATGGAGGTGTAACATAAACAATCCTATATAATCGCATGATGCCTGGAAGAGATAAATCAATAGGTATAAGGTTGCTATCTCCGGATGTTCATTTAATGATTATTCAATATATGTGTTACAATGATCTGCTGAAAAAATAGGATCACTATACAATAGGTATATAAACATTTCATCAATGAAATTAGTTCGTTGCTGTAATATCTTCCCATTTTTGTCTCAAACCATACAAATATAATTATAACCACGATAGTCGTACAAATAACGTAGCAATGTTCTTTGTTTTGATGATTCGCTACATTTCAAGTAGTTTAATAAACACTAACGAAAAGTACAAATATTGTCAAATGTTTGTTGAAATGCCAAATATTATCTCTCTTGTAACACCAATACGTTTACGTACTTGATCAATTAACCACTAAACAAGTGAATTTTATGTTTAAAAGTTGATGAATCAATAGATGTGTTGTTTGTGAACTAATATAATGTGTAAACGTTGTTGAGACTTTAGTTAGTGATGAGAAATGAAAGTGTATGTAATAGTTTTAAGTAGACGTTAATTCCATATTTTAGATTTTTTTCTATATTTATTTTAAAATAATAATTTTAAAATAAATAAGAATATTTTATTACTATGGTGATAATTGATAACGTTGTACTATATATCTATGGAAAAAGCATTAAAGACTTTATTTAGCTATCTGCCTCTAACCAACTATGTAATTTATAAAAATCATTTCGAGACATAAGCATTGAAAAAGCACTCAAAATGACTTGCAAAATAATAAGCAGATTTATTTAAATGTCATAATCACGACGAAAAGTCGAAATAATAGGCTTCGTTAATTATACAAAATAATTATATTTTAATAACATAAGCATTTAATGCTCCAAACATAATCTTATAAAGAAATAGCAACATATAACGGTTGCGTGATGCAATTTGAAAATCCAAAATGGCCGCCGCGGGGTCATCGGCCTGCGTGGCGCGCATTGTGATAGTGGACAATTAGACGTTATGAATTATATGAGTCTGTATCTGTTGCATGTATGTTTCTGAGAAGTTACTATTTACATTTTGTTTCACAAAGAAATTTTATGTGGTTTCTCCTACGATTGATAATGAACGAATTATTTAAGCGTAAGCTTTTTAGTATGACTTTAATGAATCGAAGAGATGTTTTAATTTTTCATTGTTTTCATCAAATTCAACGATGTTAAACGTTCATAACATAGATGACATCAGAATGAGTGTGACTGGATGTTAGAAGTCGATATCATTAAAGTTTTATCGCTTAGGGCTATACTTAAAATACAAAAAGTTCAAATATCTATTTAAATCGCAACGGCACTCATTTGATTTTAAAGGAGTAGGTTTTATTAATTTAGGAATAACACTAACAATGTGTTTAAAAGTATAAGAAAAATAACATTACGAGAAAGGTACTATCAATCGAAATAAGAATAGATAAATTTTGCACACAGTTACCTACAAAAGACTCAATCCAATTTCAAAGTTTCAGCTTTGCTCTCA
>LQNK01002874.1:82140-92262 GCA_001586405.1 Phoebis sennae | reverse complement strand
TTTAAGTTTATACATTTTTCTTTGACGCAGACAGTTTGATAAAAACAGTAACTTAATTATTTGCACCTTATGTTCATATTATATTAACGGACCTTTTATCTAAAAGTTCGAGATCAATTACATCAGTTAGCCTCTTTCAAAGTCTTTTAGGGTCTTTCCATTTAAAAAAAACATTCAATGAATTCGATCATTTAGGGTCTCTTCATATAAAATCTATGAATCAATTGAATCACTAGGGTATATTCGAGTTTCTTCGGATCATATCATGTTATTAATAGCTCATATAAGTATTACATAAGCATGGCATAAGCATATGTTCTTCACATTCTACCAAATGGACACATCCATACTCGTGTAACGTTAAAATATTCCTTATCACCAGTTAGCCTGTAACCAATAATCATTCTAAACTAAATACCGTTATAAAACAGAAAACAGTCAGTCACATTAACTTGTTTAATTTCAACACACGCAATTCCGCATGACATAACACTCACATGACAGTCTCGGTGACGCAAACTCGAAGACGCAATCAATCAATTATCGCTTGGATGCGCGCGCGCAGGGCCGCGGCACTTGTATGGAAGGCCGACAATACTGGTCATAATTTAGGTATATATGTTTATAAGCTGGCGGAATAGAAAACCATCAGATGTTTGTTTTCATTATTGGCTGGGCTTTTGATAGCACAAATTCGGCGATAATCTAAGACGCAATCTATCAATTATCGCTTGGGTCATGGGTGCGCGTGCGCAGTGCCGCGTGTCACTTGTATGGAAAGCCGACAACGGTATACACATA
The DNA here is from genome assembly GCA_001586405.1 of Phoebis sennae. Classification (NCBI taxonomy): domain Eukaryota; kingdom Metazoa; phylum Arthropoda; class Insecta; order Lepidoptera; family Pieridae; genus Phoebis; species Phoebis sennae. The sequence continues at coordinate 91,461 of LQNK01002874.1, read as the reverse complement.
CATTATATTTTTAGAGTACTACTTGAATTGTAAAAACAAGATATGTTCGTAGCTTTACTTTCGATACGATAATACTCATTAGCTATCATTCTTTTTGTGAGATACTGAACCTCAATCACAATATTTTTAAATGATGTATTAAAATACCTTTTTTTCTATAATTTAAAGTTAGTCACAAATATATATGCATGAAGGGGAAGTTAAAACAGGTGTCTTCATTCGGTCAATCAAAACATTCACAAGAATTTTATTGTTGCCCTGAAATGTACCTTTAAAATGGAGTACAAAGATGACAATGACATGGTTAGTATGACAAAACAAACACAAGTAAGAACATTCACATATTGCACACATGCAAAAAACCTTTTTACGACTAAAATGAAACTTCGAAAATATGATAGGTGTATGAATATCGCTTAGGTTCGCTTTTAAATTCAACTTGTTCATATTTAACGAAGACTTTGAAACATATTAACAATTGTATTTTATGTCCATCTCAAGGAAACAGTGACCTTAACAAAACATTGACAAAGGTCACGCCGAGGAAGCATTACAATCGAGGTGTCAAAAGCGGATTGCTTGAAAATTGCAAATATCAACAACGTTTGCGTCGCCGTATGACACGTGTTTTGGTCTGGTAGCAAGCGAATAAATCTATGAATTAATGTATTAATATTTATAATATAATACAATATATTAATAGGAAAATAAACTAATAAACTCTATTAAAAGTTGTTTTTCTCATTTAATATTTTCAAATTTTGTGACATTAATTTTAAAAATTTAAGTTGCCTATGTCATCGGGACTTGTTCAGTCAAATAGTCTTAAAATTTTATATTATGTAACAATTTTTGTTCACACTCAGCTTGGGCGGCGAAAAATTACGTATTTCATAGAGAACGAAACCCAAAAAGAATTATAACTACGATAGTAATATTTTTTTTTGTTTTATATATCTTAAATGAACTCGCCAATCTTGCAGCCAGCTCTTAGACTACACATAATGTCTCAACAAATATCAATGTTGCCCAACAAATTATGCGAACAAGGTGTCAGATTGTAAGTCATAATATCTTTTCGTGAATTACATTCGCATACGCCACTATCAAACAGAATAATATTTAAGAACGAAAGGCAAATAAATTAAGTATTAGTAAATAATGTACAACAAGTCGTAAGTACGATGTAATTTATTGAAATAATATCGATTTGTTTTTGTTGAAATCTCATCAAGTCTAATTTTGAAAATGATACCTTTGAGGTACTTTTAAGCTAAGTTTCCACAGGACGGATACATAATCTACACTAATATTATAATGAAGAAAACTTTGTTTGTTTGTAATGAATAGGCTCAAAAACTACAGGGCCGATTTTAAAATTTTTTTCACCATTCAATAGCTACATGATCCAAAAATCCATGATTACAACCAAATAAACAACCAACCAAACAAGCAAAAATACAAACAAACAAATAAAGTTTACTTCTTTATAATATTAGTGTAGATATCCGATGCATAGCGACATATGGACGCTTACCATAAAGGCACGTTTAGACTATGACAGAAATTCCGACACACATGTCAAATATGACTGATGCGACACCAAGTATCTTGTCAAAATAAATATTGCAAGAGACACTCGTGTTCATACAGAAAAACTATGTATACACCGAGTATGGTGTATACGTCATTAGTATATGAAAATCCCATAAGGGGATATAAAACACTGGTTTTGATGTTTAGTATTTTGCAGTTACTATAAAATTAAATAAAAAGTTAAAATAACATTAGGCGGACGACGTCACGAGCAACGATATGTAGGCTAAACATCATCTTAGTGTTATAAATAAGGAGTGCAATGTCAAAAATGGTATACTTACAGTATAGTAAAAAGCAAAATATTCCACTTTATTGTAAAGTAAGGTCACAAATACGAATTACGTCAGATTGTACTAGGGCATTCCCTCTTAAAAAAAACTTTAATATTTACTAAAGATACATTCAAATATAGGGACGAGAACTAAATTAGAGGACTATATGCTGAGCTATATGTCGCGTGCGCATGATGCGATACACCAAGCGCTTCCATTCGCTACAAATCAAAAATCAGTAACAGGCACGCACATAAGTGCGCTTGTTTGCGTCGTGTTTGAGCTAAATGTTGCGCTTGAGTTTGTACTCGCGCGGCGCTTGCGCACGGACTCGTCGCTGAACAAGAGGAGAGACAAGTTAATACCAAGCAAAGGATTAAAAGTGAATATGCGTTCCATATAAGTAGCACTTCACACAGTTTTTGGATAAATAGTAGGGTAGTACGTCTTTTCTTCGTAATAAAGGAACCGTTCCACATGCTCAAATTAGTCACAATGTTAGAGCTTTTTCTTAAATAGTCTCATAGCTGCGGACATCAGAATTTCTGTGGCAAGATACCCACAATATACCATATTTCCATTCGCTACAAATCAGTAACAGGCCCATACATGAAAGTCGCGTTCGAGTTGGTGAGACGATGATATAAAGAACAAGTTGAGACCAAACAAAGAATTTGGAAAAAATGACAGCGAATTATAGCTTCCATACAAGTGGCAGTTTTCGAAAAAATATTACTTAGGTAAGTGCTCTTTCTAAACGTGAATTTTTTCGTAACATTTCTAAATATAAACAGTTCCACATGCTTAAATTAGTCACTACTATAACTACTTCTTGAACAGTCTGTTAGCCGCGGACATCACGATATCAGTGGCCAGATAGCCCACAATATGCCCCACTTCCATTCGCTACAAGTCAGTAACAGGCCCACACATGAAAGTTGCGTTCGAGTTGGTGAGACGATGAGATAAAAGACAAGTTTAGACCAAACAAAGAATTTGGAAAAAATGACAGCGAATTATAGCTTCCATACAAGTGGCACTATAGGCAGTTTTCGAAAAAATATTACTTAGGTAAGTGCTCTTTCTAAACGTGACTTTTTTCGTAACATTTCTAAATATAAACAGTTCCACATGCTTAAATTAGTCACAATACTACAACTAATTCTTGAACAGTCTGTTAGCCGCGGACATCACGATATCAGTGGCCAGATAGCCCACAATATGCCCCACTTCCATTCGCTACAAGTCAGTAACGGGCCCACACATGAAAGTTGCGTTCGAGTTGGTGAGACGATGAGATAAAAGAAAAGTTGAAACCAAACAAAGAATTGGGAAAAAATTACTGCGAATTATAACTTCCATACAAGTGGCTCTATAGACAATTTTTGAAAAAAGTATTACTCCGGTAAGTGCTCTTTCTAAACGTGATTTTTTTCGTAACATTTCTAAATAAAAACAGTTCCACATGCTTCAATTAGTCACAATGCTACAACTACTTCTTGAACAGTCTGTTAGCCGCGGACATCACGATATCAGTGGCCAGATAGCCCACAATATGCCCCACTTCCATTCGCTACAAGTCAGTAACGGGCCCACACATGAAAGTCGCGTTCGAGTTAGTAAGACGATGAGATAAAAGACAAGTTGAGACCATACAAAGAATTGAGAAAAAATAACTGCGAATTATAGCTTCCATACAAGTGGCTCTATAGACAATTTTTGAAAAAAGTATTACTCCGGTAAGTGCTCTGTCTAAACCTGACATTTTTCGCGTTGAATATTTCTAAATATAAACAGTTCCACATGCTTAAATTAGTCACAATACTACAACTACTTCTTGAACAGTCTGTTAGCCGCGGACATCACGATATCAGTGGCCAGATAGCCCACAATATGCCCCACTTCCATTCGCTACAAGTCAGTAACGGGCCCACACATGAAAGTCGCGTTGGAATTGACGCTCGCGCGGCGAGTTCGCACCGCCTCGTCACTCGAGATCGAATCCGGCCCGTTCACTTGCAAACCATTGAACTTGGACCGCAACTGCGTCACGAGACGCTCGAGTCTGCAATTGAGGTTAGCCTTGAAATATAGTAAAAACGTCTCAGTTACAGGGTGCAGTGCAACGAAATATAAGCGGCATGCGTTTGTTATGGATAACGAATGCGATGCGAATGGTTAGTAGGGGACCGAAACCTTTCGTATGAAATGTCACCTTGTGAGTGTGTATTGGTTAGTATTGCAAAGAAACATAATATTTACATGCGGCTCTATAAGCCGGAGAAAACTACTGCATTGACTAAGTTTTTCTACATGATCAGTAGGTATCGATATGTGGCGTATTTCTATGAAGCTAAAACTAGAAGAATAAAAGTTTGTTAGTGTAGTTTTTTTGCTATAATAAGAATATTTGTAGTCTATTTCTACTGGAGCATCACTACATGTAAATAAAATAAAAAGCTCGCAACATGAGGATTCAATTCACTTAATATCCATATTAAGTCTTATAAATTAAAGACGTATTAGAGGATGTAGCGTAGAGTGGATTATATGGTACCTGCAGAGAGAATAAGTTATGACGGTTCAGAAAAATATATGTTCCGTAAAAGCCTTCGAGATATTCCCTTCGGAATCTCAATGAAACAGAAGTTTTTTTTTTATTTGGCATATTCTTTATTACTTTATTACAGGTACCATGTATTATCCACTTATACGCCACATCCTGTATATGAATGAATTGTTAGCAATATTATTTAACTTATAACAAATTTTAACTAATAATATACCGTAAATAATAAAAAAAAAATCGCCCCTTTAGTTTCAACTGTTATTTCGATAACAAAATCTGTATATTTCAATATTTCATGTAAAAAAAGCATCTAACGAGAATTTTTATAATGACGGTTTTTCCTCCCCCAATGTTCGTTGGGCTTTATCAATAGCTTTTATTAGTTGCCGGTCGATTGCACAGCAATTAAAAACACTGCAATATTTACTGGTCATATTGTTATTTCACTTTATTGCATTTTTTTTCATTACATATAATACGTAGGTTATAATGTAAATGATCAAAATCTAGCAGATATTTATTCGTAGAGATGTATCTTGTTTAAAAACAACAATGTTTATAAACACTAGGGCAATGGGTTTTTAGTTTTTACACATATTCATACCATCTTACCAAGTGTGGCTAACATGGAAGAAAATAAATTGTACAAAAATATAAATGGAGTAGGTACAGTTGGTAAGGTGTTATGAATGTCTGATATGACTTAAACAAAAAACAATACTATAATAAGCTTACAGTTGCTCATGGGCGGTGTTATCACTACATAGTATAAAACAAAGTCGCTTTTTCTGTCATGTGTCATGTTGTATGTCCCTATGAACGCTCAAATCTTTAAAACTACGCAACGGATTTTGATGCGGTTTTTTTAAATAGATAGAGTAACTCATGAGGAAGGTTTTTATGTATAATATCATCCATTAAACCCGTGCGAAGCCGGGGCGGGTCGCTAGTTTTGAATATTTCCTAATATAAACTCGTAATTGACCGTACACGGTGAATTTGAAGTTTATTTAAAAACAATTTTCAACATTGCCATCAATTATCTAATAGTTACCAGTAAATACTAATCAAACACAAATATTTTTTCAAATAGGATTTAACAAACATTTGATGTCAAAAATGATTTTTTATTAGTTATTATAAGAAACTTTAGTAATTCACCAAAAATTCATCGTGTACGTTATTTTGTATAAATAAAACAAGTTATATAATTCGGAGGGTGTGGGTTCGATCCCAAAGAAGAAAAAATTATGATGTGATGAACATTGTCATTCTCTACTGCCTGGGTGTTTATCCACTTATAATATGTATGTACAAAAAAGGTATGTTTAAGTATGTCTATCAGTCTAGTGTCCATAGTACAAGCTTTACTCAGTTTGGAACTGGATGGCGTTTTGTTAAATGTCCCATAATATTTATTTACTTACTAGCTGCGCACCAGGGCTTCGCTCCCGTGGGAATATCGGGATGATATATAGCCTATAGCCTTCCTCGGTAAATGGGCTACCTAACACTAAAAGAATTTTTCAAATCGGACCAGTAGTTTCTGAGATTAGCGCGTTCAAACAAACAAACTCTTCAGCTTTATAATATTAGTATAGATTTACTATACAAACTTACTTCAGCGCGTGTTCCTCGGCGGTCTGCTTGGACTTGCGCAGGTCGGCCACCTCGCGACGCAGCCGCGCGCGCTCGCACTCCCCCTCCTCCGCGTTGCCGTTCGTCATTCGGTTCTCGTTTGGATCCAACCTAGGATAAGGAACAAGAATGATAGAAAATTCTCAACATAGGGCACATCCTAGTACCTACTAGGCCCTGCATGACAAGGGCAACTGCCCTTCATAGCTGGAGACGATAGGCGAAGATAGAAAATGTTCTCCTACTAGGCCCTGCATGGCATGGGCAAATGCCCTTCATAGCTGGAGACGATAAGCAAAGATAGAAAATGTTCTGAGTCACGTAATGACGGAAGCATAATTTGGTCCTAAAAACGTTTCCTAGTAATGTGTGAAGCACACTGCCATAAAACATAAAATTGGAAAATCAAATAATCAAGGTAAAGCAAAGATTGTAAGAAGATAATGAATGATTGAAAATTGGGAGAGGAGTAGAACAATGTGGGTAAATGGGAATACAGTGCAATAGAGCTTAAAGTCGATCTTCTGCTTAGATGGTGGTGGTAACTACACCGATGCGAGCTTGACCGAATCGTGCGATGCTCGGCTCCCACTCTTTTAATGCTGAAGATGTTATGCCCATGATATAATTACCCTCTTTTGCCCCTTAGAAATGGACTGGTGACACACGTATTCTAATAATCATACTTACCCATTGGCCACTCTGAGCATCCTAAGCTCGTCCTCCAGTTTGCTGATGCGGTCCATCATGCGGCGCTTGTCAGCGTCCGACGCGCGCAACGAACCCTGCAACAATAGTGTTGACGATTTTTAGAGGATAAATCCATATAATGTTATAAATATAAGAAAATGAATATTATAATGTATACATATAAATAGTATTATTATTTTAAGAACTAACTGTAATTAACTATACAGATATTGAATGTATCCTATGTAATCGAAATTGTACGCCTAGGAGGCGTTACATTTAATTGCAGTGAAAATAAATAATTTCATTTCATTTCATTTCAATTCATACATTTTACTTATTGTTTTTTTTCGACGATTTTTTTTCTAAACAAGTTATAGGAGTGTAGGACTTTAGCCATTGAATGTTTGAGTCATATTTATTTGAACGAAAAAAATGCATTGCATTTTCGCGTATAAAGATTACGAAATTCAAATGCGATTGACAGTGTGAACGGATTAGCAATAATTCTACACTTGCGAAACGTTATAACATATTATTGCTATTATGTTTCCAGATAGGTATAAAATATTATGAAACATTTTTGTTTATATTATAACAGGCAACATAATTGTGATTTTAATTTCTATTTTGTAAAGTAAATTAAAATTGGATATTTTTTCAGTTAGCATTACAATCACTATTCTAACGTTCATCATGAACCTGCCTATTATAATCAGAAAGAATTTTTCGAAACTATCCTGAGCTTTCAAAAGCTCATTAAAAAAAAACAATTGCTTTCACTTTACAATATCAGCAAAGATACAATACAACTCCCTTCAAACTTGGAACATTCGTCCCAACATACATTTCTCTGTTCAAACTTCAAACGGCAAATCATCAAAGAAAACTGGCACCCAAGCTAAGACAGTAACGCCAGTCGCCACGTTAGCAAAGCGCAGTGCCGTTATTCGGTTCAAGCTCCAATGTATTCGCGAGCACGCCGCGCTGACCGCTGCTTATTGGATAATATCGCATATCACTGCAGTTGGCGCTTCCTCGCCACAATTAGCGTACATTATGCGGACTGCGTTCTCTATTTAGGATTTAGCTGTGTTCTTACTCCGAGATTGTTACTATTATTTCGACATTTACCTGGTGATTCACATTTAAAACTCAGCTAGTCTTCTTATGGGTATTTGATCTATCATCTATCTTTTCAGTCAGGGAGAAACATCCTGTTTTATAAAATTTATACAATCTTTTACAGGCACTATTACTACAACCAAAATTCGTTAAACGTATTTCCTAATATAGCGCTCGTATATGTAAAGAGCAACTCCTCGACTTTCTTGCTTGTTCTTCGCGGTAGAGACAGCCTTCCGAATCGGTAATAAATAAAAAAATATATTTAAATGTAAATGACGTTCTAAAAGCGCGTCGAAAAGAGGTCGATTTGGAAAATAAACATTTTGTCTTTGACTATAACGACTGAACGCGAGTTACTTGCGCGGTTTTCGACGTCAATCAACGTATAACGAGTGTATATGTTGTTACTAGTTAGGGGCTAACAACCTACATATACTTCCTTACTCTGCTCTAGCCCACGCAAAGCTCTCAAGCGCGCATATTTCCCAATAAACTTAGCACCGCGTTATCCCCGGCACTTAGCGCGCATTACGCTCGGGCGCTAAGCGAGTTGCCCGCGCGTTTTTGCGCGTCAATCAACGTATTACGGACGTTGCGGCTAATGCGTGCTAATGATGCGCGCAAACGAACGAAACCTACTCTGTAGTTGCCGGTGGTAATGTCCGCTAAGACCTATTGCTTATTATTTATTGAGTGATATCTCAAGAATAAAGAAAAGAAATTCAATTCCAGAATAAGCGTTAATATGTTTAATGGAGAATATGGCATTAAAAACTCCTTACAGATTTAGGCCCAGTTTCTATAAACGATGGAACTAGATTAATATAAGAATCGTTTCCTTTGACAAGCGGTTATAATCAACCAATCGGAACTAAGTTTTGGTTCTGATTGGTTTGTACTGACTTACGAGCATTCCAAGAATATTAGCCGAGCTCCGCGGTTTCATCTGATACAAACATACATATACATACATCCTCACAAGCTTTCGCATTTATAATATTAGTAGGATTACAATAGTTTTAGTTTAGTCGGTTTTCAGGCTTCTTTTATATCGTCTAACGGCCGTTTTCAATATCTATCTATCACTTGTTTTGCTTACTTAAGTCAGACAAATCTATCTATTTGCACTTACATTGATTTCAATATCCAATCGACGGATAGCCTTTGCCTATCTATGTCTATCTATCGTCATATAATCTGACATAACAATCTATCCATAATCCTCGGTACATTATTGAAAACGGCCGTAAGAGTATGTAAAATCATTTCATCTCCCTACAATTCCATACCTATCGTCACCATGTAACACCGTAACACACTGCGTATCGGATGCGAATTCGCCAGCCACCGGCGGCGTGTTGCGGTGACGTCACGCGGGGTGGCGCCCGCTGCATCCACTCACATCTGCCAATATTTACACACCGC
>LQNK01002874.1:45363-68193 GCA_001586405.1 Phoebis sennae | reverse complement strand
ACTCTAAAAAGTAAAAAATAACTTTTGTTTTAATTTATACAAACGGTGCAAAATGTTGTTAAATTGAAAATAGATAAAGGCACTGACTAATCTTACTAATCCTACCAATTACCAATATTATAAAAGCAAAAGTTTGTGATTATGAATGTTTGTTTGTTTACTCTTTCACGAAAATTTAAACAAAAACTTGGTACCTATACATTTAAGTCCATTAATAATATTAATAGGCTACTTTTAATCCCGAATCTCGGGGTCGAATTTTCGCGAAAACCGCGGGTAGTGTAAAATTAGTATAGTCAAGTCACTCTTACATCAGTCCTCTCGAGCACCAAGGAGCGGAGCCGCGCGAACATTGCCTCTTCCCTTATCCTCGTCGCGTCCCTGATCTCCCGCACCAGCTCCGTGAGGTAGCCCGGGGAGTACTGCCCCCCATGGATACCTGCGAATGATAACAATGAAACTTGTATCCGATAAAATAATTCATGTTCTGAAAATTATTGTCAAAATCTATTGTCATTGAAAAAAATACATCCCAAAAATACTTTTAAACCAATTAATGAATAAATTATGTTTCTCGCTAATGTCCCCTCTACACATCAGTAGACGCAAATGCGGACGTTAAGACGGCGTTATATGTATATCCGTAGACAACCGTAGTAGATAATTTACGCCTGCCGATGCATCCGCCATCAATTGGCATATGACGTCCTCGTATTCTTCTGCTAATGTGTAGAGGTGTCATAAACATATTTTTGTTCCGTTGTGTATGGTCTCAGGAAATAATCGGGAGTAAAATATAAATATATATTGATTTAACGATAAGTGAGACATCGTATTATTAAATTATTGAGTACAAGGTTTCGTACTCAATAGAAATTAACTTAAATCCAAACACGACGTTGACAGAATGTTATCTCACTCAGACCCAGATATCTATACAGTATTCCCGTTATTCGATATCGACGAACCGAAATATTGATGTCGCGTCTATGTACATTGTTTTACCTATAAGCGTCTTATTTTTATCGTTTAACTTTCAGCCCATCTAATCTGGTATTACGTATATTCGTGGGCGGCATTATTCTTCTCCTACTTTTCAATCTTGTCGTATAGATAAAGTGATTAAAAATACATTTTATTGTCATTACAGCAATCGGTTTAGTATGGGTCGAGATAAACATTAGGGTAAAAGTTATTCTTATTATTCGATCTGATTATAACGGCGTCATATCGACACGATAGGATATCGGACACCTAACGGATATCGCAATATACACATAATTTGGTACCAAATAAAATGTTAAAACAAGAAACCGATATTTCGAATGGTAAAGTAATACTGCACCTCTCGGTTCAATGAACATTTAAGTGGATTATCAGTTTTATTACTTTTATTTTATTCTTTTTAGTTTAGAAACTTAGCTTTGGACATACCCGCATATCTCACATCATCATAACGCCTATCAGCACATTTCCCTTTACCGTAGGATTTTCGAAATTAAAACTATCATGTCCTTCCTCACACAATCTCTGTACAAAATTTCATCCAAACAAGTCCAACAGATAATAGAGGAAACATTTGTATCTTTGTATGTTTGTAACGTTTTCACAAAGAAACTACTGGACCGATTTCAAAAATTCTTTCACAATTAGAAAGCTGCATCTCCACTCTGACATAGGCTATATAACATTATGTAACGGGAGCGAAGCCGCGCCGAACAGCTAGTAAACTATAAACATATCACTTAGTTTAAAGGTTATTACGAGTAAGGTCGCCCAACCTACCGCGTCATCCTGACAAGCGTTTATACAATCCCAATTTATCTACTTACGATATTATCGCCGACAAATTCTATGAGGCCTAGCGAATTATGATAAACACGAGAAATCGTATGTTTATTACATGAAGCGTTTAGTTTATAATTTAAATGGATTACATTCGTTTTTTGCCTTATAAGATATGTATGCATGAATACACACATATTTATTTAATCATCAGTTTCTTTTGAACTGGAAAATTTTAATTAGAAATCTTCAAATATATTCGTCTACACGAAATGGAATTACATACCGCTGTTTGTGTTTAGACTTTAATATCATAAAAAGTAACGTTGTCCCATAATAACGGTCGACTGTATTAACGCCGTGCCTTTTATCCAGTGGACATAAACCTAAAAGGGAATATTTCGTTGGGCTTACATTATCAATATTTCTCACCCAAAAGTAGTTACAGATATTTTCTCATCACTCTTGGATACAAAGTCTGATTGCAATTTTATATGAACAGTGAACATTGCTATGGAGGCGTTTTCGCAAAATATTGTTGCGTTTAAATTTTTTCAAAGTATGGCTGTCGTGAAAGTGGATCATCAGAACATCGACACCAATCGATAATGAACAGTTTTACAAAATGGTAACTATTATGTTAAGCACATTTTGAAATATGGCCGAATGCGCTAATGTTAATAATATTCTACTAGTCGCGCCCCGCTGTTTCACCCGCGTAAATCCTAAGCCCGTGGCAACCCGTGGATTAAAAGTGGATCTTATTGGTTTCATCATAATCGGTTCAGTGGTTTTTGCGTGAAAGATAAGTCTGTGAGTTACAAACATATACATACATTATACATACATCCTCACGAATTTTCGCATTAATAATATGCAATTTCTCGTTATCACATAGAGGTGTGAAGAATTTTAAACAAAACTAAAGTATACAAAAATTCATACTCAATTTATTAAATCATGCTGAGACAACACATTAGGTAATGACTGTCACGCGAAGTCGCATTTGATTAGTGCATAGATATTAACTCAAAAAATAATAATTAATGCAATTACACGATTATATTCAGTTATTCACACGCACTCTAAGATGTTAATGAAAGTCTAATTATGCGTTTAAATGAGACCGCAAAGATCGCGGTATTAACGGTATCGCAATTGAATGTTAGCCCAGAATTTATTAAAATGAAAGTTATAACTGGGATAATTTTATGCAGATTTCATGGTGGCGGTACCACCGGTATTTGACGGGTGTTAGACACAAAGAGATTGGTAAGAATTATTTTAAAGTGTATACTTATAAAGAATTCATTTTTATACGAATAACATTCAATTGCAAAGCATAAGGCTCTCTTCGATTTGTATGTCTAACACAAATATATTTTTGACTTCGGAATAGTAGTCCTTCAACAACAATAATCATACAAACAAATTTTTCGGTTTTACAATAGTTTAGAATCATATATCTTTTGGAATGGGTTTTTTTCGTTTTGGATATTTATTCAGGAAGTAAGACACAATACTTATAGAATATCAACGCTTTAACCTAAAGAAAATACTTCCATAATAAGTTCTAGAAAATCATAACCGTGTATTATGTTACGTACAATCAATCCTTATTTAGGGTTATCAAGTTAGGTCACAGAGCACGCCACCGTCAGCCGTGCCTAGAATCCGCAGTTACCATTAGTGATATCGACGTATACTTAAGAGATTTTAACTTTTTAATCCAATATCAGGCACTGGGTGGCACAAGATTGGTTTGCCCCGATTTGTCAAGTCCAATGAAACTATTAGAAATATACGTAATAAGATATATACACGATATGAACGTTTTTTTCATATCTTATCTTGTCCTGTAATTTGATGCAGAAAGGTATAAAATAAAAAGTAAAAAAATATCTTATAAAAAAATCTATGTGTACATAAAATTATATTTTAATTTTTCCTCATGACTTCTGGGTCAGTCCCATTTTTATAAATAAAGTATTCTTCTTTCTGCTAACAATTTAATCAAATATTATTTATTGTATTACTGCATTGTTTTTATATCCGTCACAAACAAACAATTGACCCCAAGTTCATTATCTGTTAAAGACACAAAAATATTGTGTTACTTTACACAAGAGTATTTTTCACAGAATTATACTAATCAAGTTCTCTCCGGTAATAAATAACAATTTAAAACCAAACTCAACTTTGCAGGTGACCCAGTTGTATTGTTTGAATTGAATCCTGAGAATCTTCAATGATGATTGAAGTCATAAACAGCACTTGTGAATGAACCGACAATTACAATAGTATGACTAACTGCTTCATAAATGTTTATTTAAATTTAATTTCCCATAGCGATTATAATATAATTTAATATTTATGATGAAAAACACTGATTAAAAAAATACCATTTTAAAGAACCTTTTGATTCAATGAAGTCCAGAATAACATACTTAAGTTATCATATTTAAGTGTGAATTTTAAAATAAAATAATTACCTGAAGCGCCCAAGCTCGCACCCTTTGAATAATAACTGTGATGCTGTAAATTTTCCAATTCCGCTGAAATTAACAAAACAAGTTAAATGCTATATTCTTTACATTTTTATTTCTTTATAGAATTGTCTATCCCTTTTTTTAAGAAAATCACAATTTTTACTTCCAATTCCAATATTGTCGCTTTTGTTAAATAATGATATTACCTGGCATACTTAATATAATAATTTTACAAAGTGTTCAATAATAAACACTTAACTCCTTAATAAATAAAGTGGAAGGACGAATGCATAACACACCTGCTTTATTTAAAAAAAATGTATCATAATTAAAATATGAATGAAGTCTTTTATTGATGGGGATGGTTATCTATTGAACTAATAAAGTTTTATTTAGAGAAAATTTTTTTCAGGTTAAATTCAGATTGTTTTTCTCATCAATATATTTTTTTTTATAACAAATGAAGTAAAAATAATCTCAATTTGAATATATTGAAATATTTTTGTTATAAAATTGGACATTTCGACTCTGTAATGTTCGAAAAATATTGTGTAGGTGAGTGATATTATGCATATCTCATTACAATACAATTATGGCATTATCTTAGTGGGTGTGAAGGTCAAATACACTTGACTGATTTGAGAGGACCTTAATAACAATCTGTTTTGAATTGGATTTCCTTTTAGAATATGATTAATGCTCATTTTTATCCTCAAATATATCATTTATATGTAGTTTCAAATTCCCACTAATATAATTAGAAATGCAACAGTAACTCTGTCATCTCTTCTTCCTGCCTATACCATTGAATTGGTTTGAATAAAATATTGTTAAAAGATAGTTTGAGAACCAAGAAAATATATAGAATCATATTTTTTTCCAGATATGCTACATGAAGTTAATACAAAAAATCTCCAGACCATAGCTAGTAGTAAATAATAAAAAGTATTACTGTGTCTATAGATTCAATATTTTATTATTATTATTTAAAAATAAGGGAGCCATCATATAATTTTAAATAGTTATCACTCCCAAAACAGTCGAAAAACCCAGCCTATTGGTAAAGGATAAACAAGTAGTTAGTATAAACTGTGATAAGTATTAAATACAAACTCAATATATTCTTAACACTAAGAGAGGCTCAAATATAGTTCATTATTTATAATGTCAGCATGGCTACTTAAAAGTTGAGTATCCTTTCATTATTACAACAAAACATCCTCAAACAAGATAACTTTAGTAATTGCTGTTTTTTAAATATGAACAATAAAGTTATAAATTAATCCTATTACAAACAGTCTAAAACTAGGTTAAGTAAGAATAAGCCAATTACCAAGTGATTTACCAACTTTCTGTAAAATTCCTTTACTTAGTGTGTTATGTTACACTTGCTAAAGATTGGAAGATATTTAATTCTCAAGTTATTATTGCATGATACTTTCAATCATGCTTGAATGTAAATATTATTCACAGTGAATGATAATGAAATCCCCAATTTCCCAATATTTAACATTGAATTAATTCATTGTTTTTGGTCATAACCATGGTGAAATGACCTATAAATTAATGAAATGCAAACATCTGCTTAACAATTGTAGTGTTTGCGTAAAAAAGAACAGATGCTATTAACAAGAATAAATAGTGAATGCATGGTGTTCAGTAAGGAATTTTTTAATAATATACATACTACTTCCAATTGAATGGCACAAAAAAACACAAGGAATATAATATTTGGTAGGATAACTCACCCCTGGTTTCTTGTAATTCTTTACTCAGTCTCTCATTGACCATTTTCAAAGATGATATTTGGTCAAGCAAATATGAGAGCAAGCGACTACCAACTTGGCTACCAGATAGTCCTGAACTAGACTCAGAATCAGATTCAACATCACCATTGGTAGGTCTGTGGTCTGCTACATCAGGTAAACCCCTTACACATGGATCACTGTATCTCCTAGCATTGCTCCCATCATCCTTATCATTTAAATGCAAATCACTATTGGAATTTGTATCACCGGTTGAAGTTACGATCGGCGGTAGACTCGCAAAATCTTGACTATCAGAGAAATTTTTTGGTTGCATATAATTCGTTTGGTTAGCTACATCACCAGGGGAACTCATGATTTCTTCAGCTTTATGTTTACTGCGACGGCGAAGCCGGGGTCTTTGCACCTGAATACTTTTGTTTTCGCATTGCATCGCTCTGTATTCAGGGTAGTGGTGCAACATAGGATTATAGTAGGTTGGCAGTGACGGTAAGGAGGTCGGCTCGGTTGAACCATACATATTGTACCTGTATGGATCGTAACCTGGGGCAAACTGAGCGGAACACATAGGCCAATTTAAATTCCGTGGTGGAACGTTATCGTAAACGTCCATATTTGGAAGGGTGGATTCTTGTACGTGGCTCATTGTTTTATCGAGCCATTTCGATAGGTAGGAACTTTTATTTCCCTTCGATTTTTTCCGCTTTCCCAAAGGACCGTTGCTCGGTGATGCATTACCGTTCACTTGTTTTGGGGTAGAAGCCATCATAGCGACCAACGGGTATTGACCGACGTACACTAACGCGTATAATAAACTTATTGTGTTGCAACGTTCACCTTTGTTTCATATTTACTAATACAATAGCAGAGCGTATTTTGAATTAATTACTGATTCGTTTCTATTATTAAGTCGCGTCATTTAACCAGACTGCCCCAGACAAAACTGACGTTTTAACCGACGTTTATGACGTCTAACCGTCAAATTGACATTTCCCTTCCTGACATATAGACATGTCAGAGAAATGACGTTTCTTAGGGTACATTCACAAAATATAATCATGCAGTGTAAAGTAAATATAATATCTATTTTTATTAGGCGTTGCTATGAACAAATTGTTTTTTTTTATAAAAATGTAATAAAATATTCCAATAGGGTATTTTATTGTTGTGCTTTAACTAAAGATATGTAAGCGACGGAAGGATAGAATATTTTTAAATTCTTCAAGTACTTTTAAGTTTGAGATAGTGCATGTTCTCAGTATTTTGAAGTCCAGTAATTTTCACACTATCAAAAACTAGCTATCCACTCACAGAGTGGATTACGGGTTTTTCAAAATTTGTATTTATTTATTCAAGAAATTACGAAATGACATATTCTACGACTTCGTAGTTCGTTTAACTTTAAAAAAAATGGAGTGCCCTGCCATCCTTAATTTTTTTTTTAAACAATAGTTCGCCGAAATTTGCCCATTGTTTTTTACGTGATTGGTGTACATACAAGATAATCAGAGAAATAAAAAATAGTATCAATTGTGTTTGGGTTTTTAAATATTTATTTTTATATCTCTCTTCTAATTATTTCAACGTAATGTAAGCTAATATACTAGTTAGGAAATTGTTTGCGTATTGTTTTAATAAAGATGTAACAACTATTGTTAAAATAAAACACGTCTTTATACATGACAGAAATTTAATCTCAAAATATATAAAATAATCTGATTTTTATATACATTTTATATTTGATTTGCTTTGAAATAACATTTTTAAATACATATATTGTAATTACTTATTATAGGTGAACATAAATAGAACTCAAAACATACAACACTATGGCACTGTAATTTATTGAATAGAATGACCATAGTTTATTTATGGAAATAGTAACAAGACTTTATTTTGCTGTACTATATTATTTATTCAAAAACATTAGAAATCTTGGCAACATGTTTATAAACAGAATACATTGAAACATTGTCTTATCGAATGCCTAGCAAGTACCCATCTTAAAACTAATTAATTAATTTATTGATAAATCTATCGAGATTTTTCAAATGAAAATCAAATTGCATTAGGGTAAGATGTTTCAGCATTGTCGACATGTTTATTTGTACTTATTGTATTGAAAATTAAGGAAACTAAATAACAATTGAAATAGTGAATTATTTTTAATTACAATTAAATTAAAGTTAATTATGTAAAGTATAAAGGGGAAATGACAATCGGTATATAATATTCGAGCGTGTAGATATAGGTACTTCTGTACACAAAACCCCCTAATATTAAACTATACTTTAACATAAACTATGAAAAATGTCAAAATGTTATGCTAGCCTCAGTTAATAAACAAAAACAGTTTTTATTCTCAAGTCCAGACTAAGGCCTCATTATTAACAGATTTCTTATAACTATTGAGTATATTATTACTTTGATCAAAAGTTATTCTATCATAATATTAAAAGAACAAAATTTTCCGAACAAATTAAAAAAAGAAGGATTTGATATTTTGATGTCAAATAAACTGAAAAATATATTTAATTACCTACATAAACATTATCACTTACACTTACTTTCACCCACACTTAAAACTAACATGATAAAATACATTATCATGCACTAAATCTAATTAACGTCAAGTCACATTATTTGATTTCAAAATGCTTCCAAAATTTAACAATATTATTGAAAAATTTACCAAATTTAGTAATAATACTTAAACATCGCATAGGCCTTTAACTTCAGTATAATTAAACAAAATAATGGTGTAATAAATGGTGTTTATAACTCTAAGTTAAAAACCTATCTAGGTATATATTTATAGGTATAAAAATGGTGTTGCGTATATAATTCAATATACCTACATATTATTATAATTTAGACTTTATTGTGCAATACATATATGTCTTATATTTTATATAACATCCGGTAACTTCAAGACAGTTCGGAAATTTCCAACAGAGTTGGTTTTCTATGGAAGCATAGTTAACAATATACAAAGACCCTGCATTCATTCGAGTGATTTCTCTTGCAAATTATATTTTAAATCTGTCAACTATTTCTAGCACCATATCCTGTGGAATGTTTGTGTGAAGATGTGAATAGAAACAAATGCTTTTAAAACGAGTTAAAATGTATTATTTTTGGTTATATTCAGCACTCCCACAACACGTCCCGTGGAAATAGAAATCACTCATCATTCAAACAAATAAAGCTTAACCTAGTTTGACGTCATCGAAAGCGGTCAACAGTTCGTTCGTTCCCTGGAGGACGTCGGTCTCTGTCCAGAAGTCATTTGAAGTGAGGGACATGTTTGAGTCTAGTAACATTTCGTTGGTTTGTAGTGTGAATCCGGGGCTAGTCTGCATTTTATTTGATAGGTATGGGTCGTAGCCTTGCATGACTCCAGTGGGTGATACGAGCCTACTGCCAGGGCTGTACATTTGGTTGTAATTACTGGCGGGGGAGAGGGACTGAGGGGTGGAGTACGGGCTGAGCACGCGATCTTTGTGCACCGGACTCATTGCGGGGCTGTAGTTGGGCGTGTTCGGGCTGGACGGGAGCGAATACATCGGGCTGCTGATGTTCAAACTCAGTGGCGACATAGGATTACTTGGTGGATTGGAGTGTATAATTGGGACATTGGCTAGCGGTGTATTGGCACGCATCATTTGTTTATTTGGAACAGCTTGTATTATGTTAATGACAGGAATAGGGATATTTCTGTTCATCGTACTCTGGGGCAGTAATCTTTGCGAGTTCAGCACGAGTTGGTAATTCGATGGCATCTTCGCGGGGACTTGATGAGACGACAGTTGCTGCATGTCCTGTAACATTGAAGAAGAAAATTAGTTTATTATAATAGATACTTTTCGAGAGAAAATAATTTTAATATACTAGTTATTTAATAGGTAAAATGGTGCACAATGTTAATAGGATAATAGGATATTTATAATGGGGTATTCATAAGGAAACAGTATTAGCCTTAATAGCATACGTCTCGAATGGTAGCGAGCCAGTGACATCACCTTTTCATCATTCATTTACATCCGTACACCACGGAAGGCACTTAGAGCAAGTGTATATAAAACGATCATTATAGCTTCGTCGTTGAGTTTAAAGACACTAAAAGTTTTGATAAGTACGGGCAAAATGCAAAATTTGCATTTTTGTATTTAACTACCTATCTCTACGTATCTTTTTTTGTAAGTTATAGATATGATAAAATGTAGCAACAGAAACCTGACTATGTAAACACGATAAACGCATATACTACTGCACCGATCTTTGTACCATTTTCAGATGCATGCAGATGAAGTTACGGGTTGACGATGTTTTTTTTAATTCATAGATACAACTATAACTCTATAAAATTTAAAATTATACATCTGTTTTAATCAGATTCAAATAGTTAATACCGTAATCAAAAGCAAATTTATTCTACTTAAATTCAAAACCATTATTCTATGTCTATTATTTGTAAATCGTTTAAGCCTAGCCGAATGTCAGCCGACATCTATTCCGTATCATTGTTAGACCCTCCCCGTCGTAAATCTAGAATCCACATCCTCTTTAAGCAGTGCTCTAGCTTTCATTTATTTCTTTATCACGTGATATCAATTCGATTCGGCGGCTTAACTAGCATGTGAATATAAGATATAGGGTTACCTCTCGTACATTTTTAGTTTTCACTTTCATATACTTTAATTATATGTAATGTGATTTTTTTTCCTATGAATTTACCAAATCAAGGTGTTGAAATTATGAAGTAAGACAATGACGTAAGAAAATATTTAAACTAAAAGGATTTAAGCATCATAACTTTTAAATTCAATAATTATGTTTTTAAAACTTCTAACTGGCCATTTTTAATTATTCAATTAAAATGATAAATTTGATTTCCTCCGTTCAATATTAATTCATATTTAAATACGCACATTAATAAAAATAATGACGTAAATAAATCAATTTGCAATTAGGAGGCAGTTGTGAACAAATTCCTTGTTATTAATACTTGTGACAAAAACAACAATATCCTCATGGCAGATGTTATTGAGGCGTAAACTTACGCTTCATTGTTTTATGATTTTCAATATCCCTACTATTTTCTCATTTCAAGTTACACTAACTCTTACAGTTCAGTAGACTCGAAATAATGTTTTTGTGGGTTGGAAATGATAGTTATTATTTAATAGGTTTTTGTTGTATCTTCGTTTATGAGCAATTGATATAAGTGGTTCTTTTAAATACAGGACTCGTGAATAATTTATATGTTTTGTTAGTAACTCTTATTATTCACGATAATATAATATGTGAGGAATTTATTGAACTGAATATTTCTACTACTTTTCTATATTTTATTCCCAAATCTATTACAGAATAACTTGTGTAGGCCTACATTGTTTCGTATTAAATTGTGATTCCGTTGGGAAATTTCGACCATCTAAATTTCTTTCATATAAAAAGAGAGAGTACATTGTTCTATATTTTAGAAATTTGTTAGTATTTGAAACGTAATTATCTCATAGAATAAACTTCATATAATCTATGAATATATTTCTAAATAATAATAATTATTTCATTGTTTATTTTTATTTCATTGTAAAAAATATTATACAGTAGACTTTATTAATTAAATAAGTACCTATTTTATGCGGCATTGAAAATATCTTTTAATATTTCGTAAAGTAACTTCAAATCTCCTAAATAAAATATTTTTTTAGCTCAAACTGCATATTTATGTATCCATAATCTTTTAATAATTAATTCCATCTGCAATCTGCATATCATAATTAGAGTGTGATAGGTCGAAGTATGTATTGAAAATCACACCAAGGTTAAGGTATGTTATGATAATATTTATTATCTATCCACTACTGTAACTTGTACAATAAATAGTTTCTATTTGTTCGAGAATCTTTACATGTAATTAAAGCCAATACTCGTTTTTGGGATTAAGGATGGGTCGGAGGCAGGTAAATAAAATGTGCACCATTTTACCTATAATCTGACCAATATCAGACATTCTTGTTAATTTTATTATGTACCACATGTCGTTCAAGAAAAAATAACATTTCTAATAACATTGTCCACTTAGACTATAAAGGTAATGTAACAACATTGATAAAATATATCTACATATTGTATAGTATAATAAATTTCGTCTTTTAATATATTTTAACTAATCTGTAGTGCGGTGGTATTTCAAAGCACATAAACTTTAGTTTTATTTCGAAAAAATCGCTGCAAAACTTTTATAAATCAACGACAAATTTATGTGCTTTAAACGAATTATAATTTGATGCTTTAAAACTATTGATAAAATAGAACAAAGTTCTCAACACAACATTGTCCGTCTCTAAATTGTACTTTGTATCATTTGGCAGTGACAACAGTGTATTATAACTAGCAAATCTTGTCCGCGAACTGCCTACAATTACACTACTATAAAACTCTGAATAGACAACGACGGGCGAAACCGGAGCCTACACTGCGTACAGCAGATTCGATATAAAAACAAATAGACATATTCAACGATCACTAAGCGTACTTAAACGATAAAATAAATAGCTATCAACGAGATAAACGATAACCTACAACTAATTAATCGACACTAGAAACATAAGACTGGGCGTGCGGAAGACTCGCGTACAGGCGCACCGTAATATTATAATCTATAAACAATTTTCCTCATAACCACAAAGATATGCGCACGTTCAAACTTAACACTAGAATACTACAAAACGATTGCTTCGAATTTGTATCGTCCATTCGCATTAACCGCGGGGCGAATGCGAGAGATTACAAGCCTGCAAATAATTATATTAGCTTACGAGCCATAACTAGGAACCCATTCCACTGACTACATCGACACTTCGATGCCCAAAGTGCTAGCCTACAGCCTCTTTATTGTCACATAACCATATATTTCAGGAATAACTTAGATACAGAATTCGCCTATCCCATATTAGTATCACAACACTCGACGGCACTGTATTAAAATTAATTCGTAATAAACATTTGTTCTCGATTATTCCGAATCGCTAAAACCGCAAGAGGCATTGCAAACCCTTGACTTCACTGGACGCGCTTTATCACAGTTTTTGTTCTGTCGAGACGTGGTCTCATGCTTTCGCCTTTTGGCGAGGTCGACACTGAACCATGCAGATGTATCCAGCGTCGACGTCACAGCCGCTCACCAGGAGGTTCATGAGGACGCTTGACGACGGCGTGGTGGGGACCGTCGGCGCCGGGGAGGGGCTACGCTTCACGCGCTTCGCACAAGGCTCCTCGTCTTGTTTCAACACCCTCTTTACCCCCGTGTCCCACGAGGATATACTCCTGCTGGGAATAAGGCCTGGAAAAACAAACAAACATTAGTTACTTTGTAAATTATGTAATAAATATATAGCCTATCGCGTAATGTAATACCTTGGTCTGAATAAATATTGGTAATGAGATCCTGCGGTGGAGGCCCCGTGGGGGGTGCGGCTAATAGACGTTGTAATGCCGGTGCAGATGTCTGCGACTCTGACGGCTGGGGCCTGGCCTGGCTGACGTTCTCGGGCAGAGCGCCCCACATGACGGCCGGCTCCAGAACGGGCAGCTCATCAGTGGCCGGAATGAAAGGGGAGTTTCCGTCGTCGATATCATTATCGGACCTTGCGCCGTCAAATGCATCTAATGACAATTCTGTTAACAGTGACGACTGTTCGCCGGATGATTCGTTTTCCTGAAAATAATATAAAGGTTCATTTTTGTCCGTATTCAATGCATATTATGTAAAGTAATTTTGGCGTTTTAGTAAATACAGTACCTGTCGTTCAGGAGATGAAAGCAGAGAATCTGCTATTAATGAATCCACGGGAGATCCATTTGCGAGATCATCTCCCAGCAGACTGCAATAATTGTCGTCCAATATGAATTCATCGAACATATCAAAGGGACTGTTCTCCAAAGGTATGCAGGCGTCTCCAGCCGTAGGGGCCAAATGTGTGAGATCCTCGGGCTCGTCTTTGAGCACTGAAAGAAACACACGTCAGTTGCGGGCAAACATTCATTAGTTGATATATATCAATAAAGCAAGCAAAGGTACCTAAGCTGTTGCGGTTCAAGGTCCACTCACTTGTAAGTCCCTCTTCTTGAGAGAACATGAGAAAGCCTTTGTTCATTTCCTTCTTTCTCGGGGCGAATATAAGTTCAGTGACAGGTATAGGGCGCTCTTCCTCGGGGAGGATAGTGGCCACGATGGCGCCGTTGGCTGGTTCCGGTACAGTGGGCACTGGAGCGAGCGGCGCCGAAGCTATCGGGCTCACGACTGGCTTCAGGTCCGCATGCTGCACTTGGTGTGCAGCAAATACCTCATCTTTGCACTCGATACCGCTGAGAAAGAAGCAGATCATATACAGATAACGAAAATTAACAATATACAACATGGTCTATCGATTACGTGCGGCATTATTTACAAAAGAATGTGCGAAATGATTACTCCATTTATTCCATTAGATAATTCCATAATGGACGATAATTTACACGCAAAACAACAGAAGCGTTAGCCCGGATGACTTGTTAATAAATTTTACATACGAATGTAAATACGTAGATAAAATAAAAATTGATTACATGTCAATGTAGCACAATAAATGTACACAAGTCGGTAATCAGTCAACAATGCTCAAGGCCAATGTTTAAAGTAGCTATTAATAAAATCTATCACGGCACAATCTAGTATATAATATGTACTGCGACAATATCACATTTGCATTCCTAAAATTTCGTTGTCTGTGTTTACAAACTTGTTTCGTACCTCGGGAAAGTGTGCCGACGTTTGGATAAAATTTAATTAAATTACTATGGTAACTTGTTTTGTTTTCATTTAACAATGCAATGTCATTTTAACTTCGTTTTAAATAGATTTTTTCCTTTAAAAAATTAATTTAAACGCGACACAATAGAAGAGCGGCTGTTCTAGCAATGGTTGCTTATAGCGAACTAGGAATCACTAATGTTTTGCTAGACATTATCAATAAATTATATAGCAGGATTAATTAAATAAGTGTCAAGAGTAACGATAACCTAAGAATAAATCCTAGAGGATGGGAGCATCGAGCATCACAACTAATACACAACATTTGCGTCAATGATTTTGAAGACGAAATGAACTGCGATACGCGGACAATGATAACTTGTTGACAGTACGCTTAGGTTAGTTTTCATTAACCTTTCTGATTAAAATAGTACTATGTTAGCGGAAATCTACATTTCCTTAGTTGTTATTGACATCTAAAGATAACTAATATCAAACTATAATGTTTGACGCAATGATCATTAGTTATACTTTTAATCCGAATCGAAAAAAAAAAATAAAATCATTCAATTTAATTCAAATTCGTTTTCTAAGAAGCTGTCTTCATTAGAAGACTGACGTAACGCATGTTGCGAAATAATACGTGAAAATCGCCGATTCATCCTAGACGAGGCGCAATCGTAAGGGGGTGTGTTTCACGTAGTTGCATTTACGCGATATTTTCGAAAGTGAATTTGTTAGAGGGAGACTGCCGGATGCAGGTTGGGGGCGTTTGAGAGAGATATAATGATGGTAGTAACTGCGGCCTTGTTAACGACCTTGCCCGCACACCCCGACCGAACATCCCAAGTTTCCTTTGAGCGGGCCATTCACTAGAAAGGTAGTGAAACTGAATGCGCGCGCACTCACAACACGAGGCAGAGTGCTATCGATTGCCGGCTAGAGATTTTAGAACGACACGCTGTATGAGACTACGCCGAATCTCATAAGAAATCTTTATTGTACGATGGCATCGTAAAAACTATCTTCATATTTCTACCAAATGGATATTAAAACTGAAATATCATGAGCTAAGTATAAAATTTTGAGTAGACTTCGCAAATCAACATAAACTTCGTAGTACATAGGAGAAATTATAAACATATGTAGATTTCGATATGACCGTACTAAACTCTTGCTTTCCACTGTTGACTAAACACAACAGCAGCTGTTTCTCTCTGACCTTGGCCGTGATGTCGATGAGCGGGTAACGCAATTCAACAATAATTATATATCTACACGATAGAGGACAATTTCTATATCTTCCCAGTCTTTATGAAGGTCTAATTTTACTGATGATCAATTGTAATTGAACATGATTAATATATATATGAATATGTTTAGAATTATGCTACGTAAAATAACTTTTAATATTAAGTGCAGTATTTGATAAATATTATACAAGTACAATTTGTTATTAAAACAAAAAATGTTGAATAATTGCACACAAGTAAACAAAAAATATTATAAAAGGTATAAAAACATGGCCTTGAGTTGTAATGAATAGACTTGATTTTAAATGTAGAAAAAAACAAGAGATGTACAAGTATTGCAAAAGTCAAAATAAACAAAAAGAAGGTATTTCAGACATGTAGACTAGACGCAGCTTTATCGTGATAAATATTGACGCTAAAATTTCAAGGTCGATACTGATAAGATAACATAACCTATAACAATCACACGGTGAAGATTTAATACCGTCGGAAAGAATATGACATTGTTAATCTACGTCGGCAGTAAACACTGTGGCTGATTGCAAAATATTCTTTGATAAGAGCATAGTGGAAAAGTTCACATAGTAAATCGCGATTCGAGGCGTACCTATTGATGATTAAATAATGCAATGTAAAGATGCCTTGGAAGAGTGAACGTTATCGAAGTTTGTTCTAAGTTTAAATTGCAAGTAGTTGAGGAGGTGGAGATGGTCGCGCGGTACAAGTCGGACTGGCAATGGCGGCTCGATCGGCGCGGGAGTCAAGGCCGGCCTGGTGGCGCGGTTATGTAACCGCTGAGGACAGCGGGGGACGCTACCGCTAATTTTAGCAGATCTCGAAAACAAAACGCAACTGAGGCATCGAACGCAATGCCCGGCATCTAGACACTGATGCTACATGCAAATTTATAGAAGCGAAAACTAAAGAAAAACAACACGCTGCACCGACAGCAATTAACCAAAGCGATGGTGTATTTATACACCTCGATCAAAATATTTCCGATTGAAACTGGAAATAATAACGACGCGAACATGCAAATGTAGCACCTATTGTTTCATTGATAAATCGATGCAACGTAGAAACTTGATACTTGAATATTTGTACATGTACATAATATTATTGAATACTTTACGACTCTTGGAACGTTTACGAGTTGTTTTGAACTAAATAAAACTTTTCGAACCGCCTCAGAGATTAGATAACTACAAGCCATGCGGGCAACACAACATTAACACTGATCATAATAATATTTCACTATTTTATTCACTAGTTCACTGTCACAATAAAAGTTCACTTTTTCTTACCATTTTGGTGTATATCGAGAACTGAATTTTGTGCGGAATAAACTAAGTTTTGTTTTGGCAGCCGGCGTCTGTCAAAAGAGTGCGAACAGCTGATCGAGTCGTCAAGTTTCGGCGAGCGGGTGGCCGGCAGGGTGCACGCATAGGGTGTACGCTTGGTATGAAGTCCGTGGCGCGAATGATACGCGAGTCGCGATTGGCGGCGACGACGGCGCACTCGTGACGTGACCAAGCTAAACACACACTGCACAGTCAGGCGAAGCGCGATGATAAATAACCGAGGGTTACCGCTTCGTTCATTCGACAGCCACACAGCGCGACAAGATAAGAAAGTTCGATATTCACCGGTGGTTTAGCTGATCACGATCAGGTTGGGTCGGCATCAGTACCGCGCGAAGTGATTGTCACTCATATTTATGGGCCACTTACATAAAGATAAACGCTACGAGTACTCATTACCGGCAGCTGATAATATATTAATGGGAGATGGATAGACAGGTTCTTGCATAGCAACAGAAAAGAGCATTTCTTAAATATTTAACATTAAGAAACAGAATGCAGAATGAAATATTTCATATACATGTAGGACCGACCGGCTTTAAATTAAATGCTTTTATAATTTTAAATAATATTTTATTAGGCAAAACGATTTCAATACTAAAAAAACATTACGGATTACGGATTACGGTAAACATTAAGCGTTAAGAATAAAATGTATAGGAAGAAATACTACATTGAATCTTATATACATTTCACGTAACTTTTTAAGTAGTATTTAATTAAATACTTAGGTCAAATTAATTTCAAGGTCTTATTTAATGATATGCAAATATGTTCAAATAGGTCAACGATCGAATGTTAATCAATTTACGTATGACTAGACCGACGTCACGTGATCTTACTATTTCCTCTAAGAAGTAACAAGAAAACAAAAACTTTTTAATGCTCAAATTGGAAACGCAGGGCTTAGCAACAATAGCGACTTATTTATGCGCATATAAACGAAATGCGTATCAATCAGTAGTAAATTCAATAATGTAAATGCATATCAAAATTCGTGGGATAACCAACTTTAAACGTAAAACATTAAATATTTTACTTTATTTCCCATAATGAATAACAAAATTAAGTGTTTAGATTTTCTTTAAAAAAGTTATGACATGGAAATCAATATAAATCTATTCACAAGTCTAAGGAACTAGAACGTTCGATTCGTTATTTATATCGTACCTTGGTGTAATACCATTCAATCCATCACAACCGACACACGATATGATCGACTGAAGCCACGTTGTTCCACAATTTAGCCGCGTAACTTTACACCGTGCTCTAATGGACCCCAAGTACTTAGCGACTACCGAGAAACCTAGAGCTAATAGCAACACATTATGATTTATAACGCGCATAAAAATACAAATGAAGACTTCCAACTTTACAAATGCACAAATAGAATCGCGGATTTATTTAAACCTGCTGAAATTGCCAAGATATATGAGATTTCAAAAGGAGACTCAAACGTTAGTCTGTTCAGCGGTCACCGTGATGAATAACAATCCTTTGAAGAGCTAGAAGCATGCGCGTTTGATGATATCACAGGTCGAAATATATGACGAAATAATCACGAAACAAAGGTAACCATAGAAAAATTTAATTTAAGCGAAGCTGTGCCATTATAGTATCAGTATCAAACTAAACGGATTTTAATTTTTTGTCATATTTTAAATATGAATGCGCTGTCAGCTTTATTACGTCCGAAAGTATGCGTGAAGATATTTAATCACCGTAACGTTTGCTAATTAGTTACATTCAAGGCTGAGAGCATAAAATTGTCCACATTATAGTAGAAAAATTATTCAGCGGTGTCGAAGCATGTCATATAAAAATTGAAAAAAAAGAGAAAAATGATTAATTGCCAAATATATAACACATAAAACAAATGAACTTAAAAACTAGTAGTAGAGGCAAATGGGATCAAAGCCTTAGCTTTTGTGATTCGAGTACCTCGAGAGACGCTGATTTTAAGACAGACCTGTGACGTTCGTGCATCGTTTAGTACTCATTATTAATGGTCCAGAAACTAAAGTATTGCATAATACGGCGCAGTGTTCGTGATTGCAAATCATTATACAATCAGCGACGGCATTCTTGGTCCAGTCATTGACCCGTAGTTCCACCCCGTTTTTGATCCTCCTGTCGAGCCCACAGCTACGTGACTCTTACAACGTTTTACATCAGTGCGTTTATTCGTCATAAACAGTGATTCGACATTCAATATTTGATTTCATCACTATATCGACAATGTTTTAAGATCCGGTTTCATTATTTCATTTTATGCAAAAAAAGTAAATAAATATACATCTCTGGTATACCCACTACTAATTCAATAATTTATTAATTTTTATGTTCTAGTTAGTTTTAATAGTTTGGACTGTTCTAACCAATTAAATTAATAGGTTAATGACACTTAACAAAATTTAGAGAAAGGAAAATATTTAGAAAAGCTTGTTATAAAAGCGCTATTTAAAAGAATTGCGAGGATTAATAGAACACTCGGGCAAGCAACCACCGATAAGTTTTATGTATTCAAACATGTAATTATGACAAATTTTTATTTCATTACTGACACAGCAAAAAATTATCAGCATTCTTGATAACGACTTTGATAATCACATAGCGCAGTGTCGATGGAATCTTCTGCAATGTGTCACTAATGCTTCTAGGGTACTAATCGCATGTGTTGAATAGGGAAAATTACGACACCGCAGACGATTCGCTCGAGTTTAGTTTACGTGACCGTCTACACGAAAGTGTTATCGACTACCAAGAAAGGAGAACGGTGTTTTAAGTATGCTGTGGACTGCTGTAAAAAATATTGTTCGCTCCGCCGGAACCAGCTCAGACAAGACTCGAATGTCAACCGAGGCGAGGCAACGGTATCCGCGTACAGAGTACATGATAAATCATCGCACTGCACCGTGGAGACAATGGTGAATGAAGTTGGGGAAAGAGGAAAATATTAACAACTCTTACTCAATACCAAATAAAAACTGATTGACGTATTGTTAACAATAAAGAGGTTATACTATTGTAGCTTCATTAGAATTTCAATTTTATTCATGATGGCTTTCTTTATCATTCGCTACAATGTCCATTCAAATTTATTTATTTAGTTGTAGTAGGCATGTCCCAAGTTTTGTTATTTTAGGCTTATTTACATTGCTTATGTAATGCCCACGTTGAGATGACTCTCGTCTTAAATACACAATGTCGAGCGCGCATACTAACTTTTCTAGGTCAAACGAGAGAAAATTTTCAAGTCTCACAATGAAAACTCGTGGTTTACAACATAATAATAAATATACACTTTTACGCGCAATCTTAAATTTAATTACCTATAAACATTTTTAAAGATAATTGAGAAACAAAAGATTGACTGTAAAACAGAAAGCAGTGTAAGAATCTAATAAAACATAATTGAACTCAATACAAATCAAGTTTCTTAGTAAAGGTGTCGTGTACTGTATGTTCTACATGTAAATAGGTGGGAACAAAATACTGGTTTCTTTCACATGAGCACATTTGCTACGTACACAATGCAATGAAATGGCGAAATATTTAAATGTATGAGCGAATGCAATCGGGGTTCCATTTATAAACATAAGCAGAGGTAGCTGGATTGTATAATAGTTAGTGAATAGTTTTAGATTCACCGCGGCAGCCTCAGGACAATAACCGGAATACACCCCACTCCCTCATTCAAGTTGAAAACTGCAATGTTCTACTCCTTACTCGGTAGCGTTCGGTGGAAAGGAGGTGAACGACCTAGGGGGGAGGTTGCAGTACACCCGCCTGCAAAACCAACGACCGCTAAGCTTCTACAAACTGTATTTACAAATTTTTTATTAATATTACGTAACAGGAGATTTTTAGCGGGCTTTGTACAAAGTCGTAATTATCTAAATTGTAAAATGTTGTATAAGAATTTGTGGCATCCTCATTTTCCTTTCTCTAAAAGGGCAAAGAACTTTATCACATGCTTTACTTTAATTTGAATTAATTGTATGAAACTTAACTATTAGTTATTTAAAAATTATATTTAAAACGTTTGGGTTACTACGTTGTCAAACAAAAATAAGTATTATGTTTACTGGAGTCAATAAAACCTTATATTTTTCTGATTGATTAGAAGAAAAACATCTTATAGTCCGTTTGGTAGCCTAATAAAATACTTTACGACACCGAGGACTATCAGTAACAAATATCTGAAGAATAAAACCAATAACATTGTTTGTGGACTCGAACTGTCCTAAATATGAGCTTACCATCCTAAAATAATATTAGATTGGTTCATCAAAATTAATTCAAAGGTCGCCGAACTGAATAATATGAAATTGCTAACTGCATATATTAAGAAATAATTTCTTGAAAGGATAAATGATCGCATAACTAGATCGGTGTAAGAAGAGTGGATTGAAATTTATTCGTTCGAACAATGAATACTGATTACCGTTTCGAGCGGAGGCCCGTATTGTTCCATTTACATCTAAATTGTTATAAATTTTGTCCTTCATGTGTATCATCTATCTATGCACGAATACTATGAATTTAAGAAAGCAAATACCGTTCGGGTGGCGGGTACACTAAACTTGAGACATTTTATACATGTGAAATCTATCGTTGCAACGATGCTTCTAGTAACTAGATGCTTTTTCTTCTCGTTTGTGACAAATTTGTCATTTTCAACTGTTTTAACGCAATTCCAATGAGTCACTTATCTTAATTTGATTATGATTCTGGGTGCTTAGGTTTTATACTAACAACGTTCGATATCTAATGATGATGATGAAAATGAAAAAACGTAATCGGTACAATAGGGAATATGCATATAATTCAAATAACCGTAATTATTTTTTTATATAATCTCTACTCCATAGAAATCACGTATGTAACAATATTTTTCAATAAAATTTAGTTTTGATTAAGAAAATAATTATTGAAAAGTGCGCAAAATACGACGGATATTCGAATGAGTTGAAACGCAACGCTATTGGTCAGAACGAATCGTGACGTCAAAGTCCACAATAACAATATTAGTAAGTACGTAACTGTTGGGTTTTAGCGATTAAATTCATTTGTTTGTGATTTTGAGCGAATATCAAAGTGAAAAAACATTTGCTTTGTAAAGTGGTAGTAGTATTAGACTATCAGTAAAACGTACAGAATAAATTTCGTCGATAATTTATTCATATATCTTTTCTCTTTATACGCTTATTTGATACTGAAATTTGTAGTAAAGAATGCCTTTTAATTCAATGTCTTGTAACTTCATTATTTTGTACTGCATATAATTAGCTGCATTCTCTTCTTACTGAATATCAGACGTAATCTATTAAAATATTTAAATAAAAGATTTTGTGACCTAAATAAGTATATTTA
>LQNK01002874.1:0-45221 GCA_001586405.1 Phoebis sennae | reverse complement strand
TTAAGAAAGCAAATACCGTTCGGGTGGCGGGTACACTAAACTTGAGACAATTTATACATGTAAAATCTATAATTGCAACGATGCTTCTAGTAACTAGACGCTTTTTCTTCTCGTTTGTGACAAATTTGTCACTTCCAACTCTTTTAACGCAATTCCAATGAGTCACTTATCTTAATTTGATTATGATTCTGGGTGCTTAGGATAAGACACTAACAACATTCGATATCTAATGATGATGATGAAAATGAAAAAATGTAATCGGTACAATTAATTGTCTAAATTACAAAACCCATTTTTCGATCAGGGGATAAAATTAAATTAATTCATTATAAAATTGTTCTAAGACACGAATCGACCAAGATTCGGCTTCTAATAATAGTTCAAGCGACACTCGCCGTCCCTTCGAATGCATTCGCGAAGTCACGTGGCCGCATTCACATTGACCCACATATGTGAAAATTAACATCTTAACAGCACGATTTCGCCCAGGTGCAACCGATTCTTAAACCATATATTATAAGGCTAGGTTAATAAAATCATTATAATTGACGGATAACTGAACTAAAATAGAACCAATGGTTAATGGTTCTGAAGGGAATGAATGTCTGAATACAAATAAGTTGGGATTTATACTTAGAAACATCCAGTATCCAATGGAAGCTTAAAAGTTGTATGCTAATGCTTATAACGATTCGAATCCAACTAAAGGAAAATTCAATTTCAAAACTTTCTGCCGCCTCCAATTATATACTTCATCAACTGTCAGTTCCATCGAGATTATAATGAAGTTTCATAATTAAAACGATAATCTAGTCTCGTTTCGAGCACGGTCCCAACGTTACATTTTTGTAAAAATTTATTCATTTCGTTTCGATTCACACGAAAAAAACTGGCATGTGAATGTAATTTATTAGTATTTGTGTATTTCTTTTTGCTCTTTATCAGATAATTTAATTAATACACAGACAGGAAGGATGGACCTAGCAACCGTTTCACCCCTGATAACCCTCAATGCATCTGATGACATATCGTGCATTCATTTGCTCTTTTACAATATTATCTAAAGTCAACACAGATAAGATAAATTTTCCGTTTACCCAATCGTAAATAGATTGATTATGTTGCATAAACATAGTAACATTAACACATACGCCACATTTAGTCGCATGAATTTTAGAATGTCTGTTGAGGTAAATGAACGATATATTAAATTAGAGAAACAGGAAAAGCAAATATAATGATACTCCAGTTTGTAGGCTCATGAAGATTAAAACAAATACTACTATGTTGTTGAAAATAAAGAAAACAAACGGCAAGGGAGAACGCGGAACCTTTGGCAAGGCGAATGGCCGTAACGAGCCAAAAGTTCGTGAGAAATCCCAAGGCATCATTGTTAGCATCAGGTAAGACGTTACAAAACACGACGTTTATAATAGACTAGCTTCACTCGCGATTTTAGCTTCCATCTCAGGTAACGCATCATTGCTATGGGAATAATTAGTATGTATGTACATCAACTTGACATACAGCTTGCAAAATACGTTTTGCCTTCTTTGCAGACTAAAATAAACAACTGATCGAATGGGTTTGTATTTCAACATTTTTTGTGTGGTGTGAATTTGAGACGCTTTAAAATCAATACACGTATAACATTAAAGTAAAGTCTGAACAAAAATAACTATAATACTAGGTTATTTCAAGGTTATAATCGATTAGCTTTTAATATCACTTTATAATCGCTAAAGTTTCAGTAAGAAAATGCAATATTTGTTAATCATATGTAATCAATTCTATGTCTAATAGCACATAATTATACCAAAAATGAGTAGTTAATAGTAATACATTAAACACACAATGAGTGTGATCATGAACTAGATAAATCTGGTTCAACCTGTGCCTATAAATAACGTTAGATGCTTGGCCTTGAACCTCGTCTCCACGGCCAAACTATACAGGCGGGATAGGAAACAACAAAGTTTGAGAATTACGCTCGTTATGAAAGTCAATGATAAATCAATTTTACTTCTCTCGGATAGAAGTTCATTGAGATTGTTCTACTTTTACTAACTTCATTCAAAAAGCCGATTTTAAAAACAAGTTTATTTTTTTTACGGCATATTTTTATTGGAAATGGTTCCTTCGTATGTAAGCTTGTTAAGTTTTATGTTACTAAATTTACTTAATTATTATACGTAATTTACTTATTTTGCAAACATTAAAAAAACCTGTTAACGAAAACGAAATAAATATCACTGCTTTTCATGAACAGTGTGGGTTTTAAATCCATTCTTTCAGCTACGCCACTACGCAGTACAATTTGGTTCGTGACCTCCAAGGTTCTGAAACCGTTTCAGTCGCGATGAACAAAAAGCCAAGGGCTGACGATGGGCCATAAACGCGATACGACTCACAAACCACTTACTGGCGCACTGATAAAGATATTCGGCAGCTTATATTACGGTGACCTACCATACTTGTAGACATTTTTATTTTTTAGATTTAGATTTTTATTTTTGATGAGATCATAGATAAAACGATTTGAACTCAACGTTTTTAATAAATTCTGATTTGTAATGATACAGAAAAAAAAATGTATTTCATAAATTGTGCAGGTTAAATGTACAATATATTTTTACAGCTATGCAGTTTAATTTAATTTATCATCCCTAAGGTTCTTCAAATCTTCTATAGTTGTAGATATGACGTTGGGAAAGAAGTGGTAGAGCGATTTATTGATATCAATATAGGTTATTCATATGAATAACCTATGCAATTCGGCACTTTTTGATGTTCGCACTTAAGACTTCTTTGTCTCATCTCTTAGGAAGGCTTATATATCGTTGATAGATATTATCAAAAATATCTTGATCGGTATTTTATCCTGAAAAATAGTGGTTTTCCAATGACATATTATCGTGAATTATCCACCTTGTAGATAAGAAGTCAACGCAAAACATCTTTGAATGCTTATCTAAAGTACTAATATAAACGTATAACCTACGATCCTAACCTATAACCCGTTATGCAGTTCTTCATATGTTAAAGTTTGCATAACAACTTTTTAAAATAACTGGTCAAGCGCGAGTCGGACTCGTGCAGGTCCTCACCAAAGTTCCATTTGATATTAATTTAATTTTATTTGTAGCATTTGTTGTTATAAAAGTAACTGACATACGCGATTTGTGAAAATTTTAGTTTTCTAGCTATCACGGTTTATGAGATAAAGCCTGGTGACAAACAGATAGCGGATACTTAGTATTAGGGTCCCGTTTTTGCCTTTTATGTACGGAACCGTAAAAAAGAAAATACGTTCACTGTGAACACATTTTCTTGTTTTCGTCTTAACAGGTCTACAGGGGAAAATTGTAACAGTATAATAGCATCGTAAAATATGATAAAATGTCAACGTCTTTTTTAACACTGCGTAAAACTCGCAAAATGACTTTATTACCAACAGCTTTGTCATGTAAAGATGTTCTTTACATTACGAAAATTATTTTCTAACATCCTGTATAATAAGATACTCTTAACAGCGTCTAATGTAGTTATGTCGTCTTTATAAGCTTTATCAGATTTTCAAAATAACATTATGAGTACTCACGATGCTAATTAACACAACAAAACAACGTAACGGTTGTTAAAGCTAGAGTACAATCGATCTCTAAGAATTATTAAACTGTAAATTGTACAGAAAATTGGACGTGTGATAAAAATAAATTTGCATCATTTCAGAATTAGTCGAACAATAAACATCTTTTAACAGCGAATGCAAAGTTCTCAAACAAAAAACATCTAACAGAACTTAATGCAGTACAAATTGTGCCAACAATGTGATCGGACGCGCAATATATTGCTGGTGTTCCTAACACATACATAACATTCCTGATTATCGTAGTCAGGGTATACAAAAATACTCCCAAAGAATTATAATTTAACGTGTATTATGAATGTAAACACTCGCGTCTGCAAGTCGTAAATTAAACTGCCATAACGTGTGTTCAAACCATAACTAAGAATAAAAAGAAAATTATAAGAATAAAGTGTAACAAATGACGCTTCAAATCACAGCAAGCTGTTGGGCAAATTGTTACATAAGCCGCCGCAGCCCACGATCAAAGGATTACGAACTAGCTCCCTTTATCGGCCGGCCTTATTTCTGGGCCTACGAGTTTGCGTTTTTACGAGATCACCAGTCCAAAGGGATATCAATTGTCAAGGGAAATGTTTTTTTGTGAGCTCAATTTGCCGTGGTTTTATCTTACAATATCTTGTATTCTTGTATATGTCGTGGTACTTTGTTTCCATCAAACGTTTATTTTGCATATTTTGCAGCGTTACACAAAACAATTAATTAATCAAAAGTTAGATTTATCGTGTTCACAGAGCCACTCGTTTTGATTACAAGTCACCGAAGCGCCTACAAAATTTTACGATCCTTCCATCTCTTTCCCAAGTAATATTTCACATTCCAACGCTCGCTGATTGGCAGTCATGTAATAAACTTAATGAAAGAGCTCCTAATACAGCTACGGGGCCTACATGATCGAGATAACGTACACGTTCATTAAAATATCGTTTATAGGTTGCACTATAAAAGCCGTGACGTAAGTGATAGACCATGTGACGTTAAAGAAAAACGTAATTAAAATGGCACTTACCTTAATATCTGAAATGGTAATTATAATTCTTTTGCCAAGTTTATTAATTTTCCTGACAAAGCTGGCTTAACGTTGTTTTTAAATATTAAAATGTACGTCACTAATCGTGGTTAATTGTTTATTTTCCGTCTAAAAACTACACCTACCTTATGACGTAATTCACGCATACGACGCTGACGGGCTTCTGTTGTTTGTCGGTGATGACTGTTGCCTGGGTTTGTACCCATGCGTAGCCGCCAGATTTCGCGAGGAAGCGGTACTGCCGGGTCTCGCATTGTCCTTTCGAGAATACTGTAACAAAAACAGGCGTTAGTCACTCAAGTACTAATTGAAAACTGAGCAAAAACCAAAAGGAATTGAAACGATTTAGATCGAATGATTGCAACGTTAAGACAAATTAGATCCATCGTAAATGATCTGTCACATTCTATCTTAAATTAATCGAAGGGGCCTCGATCGAAGAAAAATGGTCTATTGTGCGGACAATTAGATGGGACGCGGCGCGTCGTAATTCTCGAGCCTATCTTACTTTATTACTTCTAACTTAAGCCGTAGAATCGGATTATAAATCGGTCCTTATACCGATATTAATAACAGGATTCCAGAAGATTAATGGTGTTTATAGATTACCATGCCGGCAGGTAAACGAATAGAAAAAGGATAAACTAGAACAGGAATTGTATAAAATTAGTAATTTAAATGAATATATGTTTTTATGTTGTAGTTCCAGTCTCACAAACACATGAATTACATCATGTTATTAGATTCGTCTGTAGCTTATGTAAATACACAAATACATCTGTCTGAAAAGTTTTTATCAAAAACATCAAAACATGTTTAATTTTATTATAGGAATGATTTTGTAATAAATCTTAAAAATCACATTTACCGTTATTCGCTCACATATTTTTAACAGTAAAAATAAAATCTTAACATGGAAATAAAGATGCATGATAATGGCTTTCATAATTTTAATTACAGACCTTTATCAATTACCCACTTCTCTCTGTACAAAGGGCTTAGTTTAAGGTTTAGTTAAATATTTTCCGTTTGCCAATCTACGTTCAGTTGGGTCGCGTGTCTCATGTTATTACCGCAAAACTGGGTTCGCTGGAGGCAATCGAATTAGCTTAAGTGAACATAGCTTTCCTTCTAATCGAGGAGCAATAGTACCTTATTGCAAACGCTAACGTCTCTGTCAACTTTGTTATTGACTAGACGAAGTGCTTTGTGTTATATGTTCAAGTTATTTTAAAGAGTTGTAAAGATTTCATATAATTTATGTGCAGCGAATATAGTTATATTTGAGTTCCAGTCAATTCAATAAGAGCTTCAATTATGAGTCTAATGAGTTCTATTAATCCACTATTATATGTAAATTTTGTATTATAAAACAATGTATCTATATTTTTAACGTAAATGTGCCATAACATGACGTTAATATCAATAAACAAGTACCCGAATTGAATCACAATAGTGTTTGAGAGGTTCACGTGAGATTGTTGCCTAAATTAAATATTGTTCTAGTTCGCGAATATGTAAACAAGAATGAAATAACACGG
Organism: Phoebis sennae; assembly: GCA_001586405.1. Lineage (NCBI taxonomy): Eukaryota > Metazoa > Arthropoda > Insecta > Lepidoptera > Pieridae > Phoebis > Phoebis sennae. The sequence goes on along the minus strand of LQNK01002874.1, from coordinate 39,001 downwards.
GAATAAATTAGATTTATTCGAAGAGGCGTCATTTTGTGCATTAGTAAGTCAACATATATGTAATATTCAATTTTCCTCTAGTTTAAAACAAAAGATTACCTACGTTAATACTTTCACAAGTATATTTAAAAAGTTATCAATTAAATTCAAAAGACGTATTCGAGCGATAAAAATAATACTCAACAGCATTCTTATCACAATTCGTGATATGATTATGTCACTACAGCATACCTATAGCACACTCCACTTGCGTGGTTCATTGAACTCTCGGTATTTATTCGACAATGATAATAATTTGAATTAAGGATTGTTAGCTAACACATCAAAGTCATTGGAAGGCCTCATAACGAGATATATTTGGCAAATGTCTTTCCTGTTTCCAAGGAAGGTCATTCAAAAATAAAAAAAGACTATACAGATGAAAATTGAGATCCTGCAAAAAGGCAAATTGTCATGATATTTTCGATCACCGAGGTCAATTCCTAAGGAACATTATTCAAGTATGTAAATGAATTTAAAATTTTTGCGCTGACGTATGTTTACGATACCTCAGGAACTCGGGAAACATAAAAACGCAAATTGGGTTAAAACTCTTGGAAATAACAACTGCAGTATTTTAAGCGGAATTGCAAATAAACCTACATTACAACGACAAAACGGCAATCGCATTCTGGGTATAATTAATCTTGTAAATATTATACCTTCGTGTTATAATATTTTTAACACGTTATACTTTTATGTACTTGCAAATAAATTTAGGTACCAGACGAGACAGAACGAGTTTACCGAGTCTGGATATAGTAAATCGAGGGCATTCTTAAACTGGATCAAAATTAAATTAAAATTTGTTGACACGGATAAATAGTTTTTTTTAATAAAAATTTGTTTAACGTATGAATGAATTTTGGTTCGATTTTTATCATCGTATGTTTTGCGAACGACTCACATTTTCTAAACTGCACACAGACATTTTATTTGGAACAATTTTAATGCAAATCTCGCAAACAGTTAACGCCTATGAATGAGTTGGCTTGCATCCAGTACCACGGATAATGTAGGGTTTCGACTAAATGCTCCGCGAGATGCGTGGGCAGGATCCTCCTAAATTTTCATTTTAACTGTTTTAAAAATAACATCACAGCTTTATCACCTTTCTAAATTATAATTTGTACCAAAAATACTAATTTGTTCTAACCGGTAAATAAAGGCATAAACGTATACAGTGACGTGACGTAATTTTTATGTGTCTTGAAAAAAGTATGTGTTTAGTAACAAATCACAAACAATTAAGTAACAATTCATGAAAATCCTATGATGCAAAGTGAAATTAACCCACTTATTTGAATGTCAATTTAATTGTCTAAATTCTAGGATTGGCCCGTTCGCAATGAATCAAGCTGGCGCTTCGACGGCGCAACATTAAACATTTCTGAAATTACTCTACAAATTAATTACTTTATTTATTTTGCAAGTTTTCCAACAAGCCGAGGCTTTAGTATTCTGGCCGCGAAACCTAGTGAAATTTCACTAATGAGAATTAGGATTTTTTTTCCATACTTTTGGACATTGGAGTTTTTTGTGGGCGGTAAATGACCTACTAACTAATGGATTCGTTATAATATACCCCTATATACTCGTAGATGATATAAAGATAATGATATAAAAAATAATCTATCTATGTAGCCCTTTAAAGTAATTACCTCCTTAACATATCGTTAGCATAAAATTGGAATAATTATCTATTATGGATAAGGGGGCGTTGGATTTTTTCTCGTAAAGGAGGAGGTTATTCTAATAAAGTGGATACCAATGCATTTATCACTACAGAATCAATCCTGATATATGACTTTTGTGTATTAGGACGGAAAATGTGTTATAATGACGAGGAACGGTAAAAACAAATATTTTATTTAAGCAAAACAATATTCTTTCTTAATAACAGTACAACTGTATATTTGCCTGTGACAAAATCCCAATTATATTAGATTCCGGGCGGGCACAATAATTTTGAGCGGTCGTAAAATTTTGCTTGTTATTCTCCTATGAAACGAGCTACCATACATACCGTCCGGCATGGTGACGTAACGTGAATCTTATAATGGTCCAAGATCCTACATAATTTGTTAATTCAAATTGCTTAATAATGTAATTTTAAAAGGTTTTTGGCTATAATAATAATGTGCAGAGGAAAATTTGATTCTTGGTACATTTTTTTTATTTATAAATGTCAAATCGGTTATTTTTGAGTATATAAACGACAATTAAGTTTTTTGTATTTCGTAGATTCGGCAATAATTGTTACGTAATTAAGGTAAATATAGCGTAAGGTAATGAAAGCGTGTTGGTTATTGTTTATTGCTAGATCTTGCAGTTAATATTCCATACAACTAAATGAGTTAGAAAAAATATTTTCAAATAATATGACAGGTCCCTAAATAGAATATACTAGCATAACGCTGCTACTTGTAGTTATCCTGCAATAAGCATTAATATGCTATGTAAAAGTAGTTCGTAATGCAGTAAAAAAGGGAAGATTATAACTAATTTCTAAACAAAATAATAAATATTCCCTTGTAAAATAAGTCAGGTTGTTCATCATCAACACAAACGAAACGAGATTTTATTTAACGTTAAGTAAGGCAATGCAATATCGCCGAAAACGCTTTACAGCGCCGACTGAAATTACAATTCAAGGGACGAGCTGATGAAAGGCTTCCGGGGTTTTGTGATAAGTCCGGATAACTTGAGATAAAACAACCCTACTTTGTGAACTAGGATTACGTTTATTGAACATTTTTATTTGTAGCTTTATATTTATATTTTATACTCATATTATGAAAAGTTTCTTTGATTGTTCTAAACGCACAAATCTTCAAAGTATTTGATAGATTTAAAAATTTTCAATGATTATAACTGAATGGAAAGTTCATGAAGTAGTCTATAGAAAATTTAGTATAACGATAACAATAAGTAGGTATATTAGTACTCTACATGGGTGCAGTTAGCCCCATATAAAATAATATCCATGTTAATAACTGATTACGGTTAAATGTCCTTTTATAAGCATGCTATACAGTCATAAAAATAAATTGTACACCTACTTGTATCGGTCTCACGATATTGTATATGGATTTAATATTTATACAAAGATTTTACTAGATAACACGTTTAATAGAGTCGTGCAGACTAGTGGTCAGTACATTTAGTTGAAAATGAAGTATGCATGGAATGAAAAAGTATGTCTAAAAGCAGTACATTTATAATACATTACATTGATTATTATAAATATTTCGAAATTCGTATGCTTTTTTCTAATTTACCTCAAATTTAATTTACGCATTTCGAAATAAAAAAAACGTACTTTTATTTCATATTCTCATAGATAAAAGATTATACGTTATGTGAACTAACTTGACTGTAACTATCATTAACGTAAAATAAATGGACCGTTTATAAATAGCGACGATAAATATTAAAATTTATTTTAGGATCTATAAAGTTGCGTCATCGAACGCAACGCAAGCTTGCAAGTCATCCTAAAAACCCACGTAAACGCCCAATTTCCTATTAAAAGGGATCGGGTAAATTTGAATAAGCCTTATGAATGCGATGTGTGGATAATGCCAGCACCGTATCGTCGGACACGTATTCTATTCAAATGGTATTCGTTGGAACAGAAAAAATATTGACCGCTTCAGGTGAGGTATGACGTCGAACGTTCGAGGTGTTTATTTTTGTTAAGATTTTTATTATGTGTTAATTGAATAAAATCATATATGAAACACATTCAGAATACAACTTCTAAGGGACCAAAAATGATGAGCCGGCCTACCCTTTATGGGTAGTTTTACAAGCCGCAAAACTCTTGTTATAGAGTTTCTGCGGTACCGTTAAGACTCTCTTCAATGAAACGGTATTCAAATTTAAAGGAATAGTTTCATAAATTAGTAGTAAGTGAATTTCACTGGTTACTACAGGATTATTATATTAGAATTTTCATATTTAATACGTATTAAGTAAAGGTATTTATCTAACTTCAATATCACTTTTGCGTTAAGGGAACAAATGGGGTAAATCAAACCATACCATTTCATTATTATCTGACTAACAAATCCTAGCAGAAAATTAATCAAATACTGTGAAATGGGTCAGCGAAACTGTAGATGGACATTGGGCAAACAAAGTTAAATAAAGCGTTAAAAGTACGAAATAACATGTCTCTCATAGAGCGAGATAACTTTCGGGCTTTCTAAATTGAAAAGGGCGAGTAAATAAGTCCTGTTGGATAACCTCGCATCCAGGTTCGACGACCCCACACAATGAGTATTCATGTTATATTCATCTGTAACACGAGCCGTGCTGGCGAGGTGTTCCAAAATAGCAAATTCGATATCTATACTAATACTAGCTTCCCGCCCGCGGCTTCGCACGCGTCGACTACTATCCTATCTTTCCAGTTGGATCAACCTGCACACGGTGTGTAAAATTTGGTTAAAAAGTAGTTTAGAAGCCCATCGCGGACACACACTGTGACACGTAATTTATATATATTAAGATTATAGGGAAACATTTGTGTTTATTATGTATGCTTTTACACAAAAACGACTAGAACGATTTCAAAAATTCTTTCACCATTAAAAAGCTGTATTTTCACTAAGTGACACAGGATCTATAACGTAATTCTACGGAAACGAAGCCACGTAGAACAGCTAGTGAATTATATTTCAGTTAATCTATTGCGTATTTGTATGTAAAATTGTATGGCCGTCAGTATCACTCGCATCGTCCACATTCACGTGGCTTGAGAGGTGTTATATAAACGCCCTTTGACGTAGTATGTACCTATAATTAACCGTTTTTATGTGTAACAAGGGACACGATTTGATGGTATGTGTTGACGCAGTATGAATGATTGTCTAGACTTGTGCGCTCATTTTTTTGGACTTCAAATACTTGATATCGATTCAAAAATAGACTTATATAATATTGAACTTTTGTAAAATTTAGAGATAAGGAGTTAAGATTTACTGCGTGAAGCAATGAGGGGCCTCACAATAAAATATTTGCGTATCAGGATATGTGTTATCAGTCTTTTTAATATTTATATCTTTAGGTAATCCACAAGTAAGATAATTACTACGTTAGTTCAGTGAACCATTGCTAAAAATATTTCAGGGTTTCCAACAAATATTGTTGAGCCAAACAACTGTATCTGAATAACATAAAGTCACACGATATATTTAAACTTTGTTTTTATTTCTTGCAGAAAGAAAATCTCGTGGATACATTCAATTTTGTCGTGAATTTATGATATTTAATGGAAACACCGTGACATATAAAAGAGCGAAACAATTGATTTGTTTATATATTAACTTAGATGTAGACTTAGATTTGTCAGTAATTTTTAGTGTCCTTGAAAGTAACATTTCTTGCCTGACAGCCATCGTTAAATATAAAAGTATGGATTGCGCCCAGTTATTATAACTAAGAAAATAAAGAAGCCAGACACTATTCATTACGAATTTATCCGACCGCGACGCGCCGTTTTCAGCACTTTATAGCGAGCGAGGTATGAGAACTTCGAAATGTAAATAAATAATATTCGCCCAAAGTCAAACACATTCTGCATAGCAACATTAAGTCATATATCTGTTGAATAAAACGACGCCACTAATTACGTCCAACACCAATTGTTTTTATAAATTCGCGTCGCCAATTGAAATGCAAACACGCGAGACTAGAGTGACTGCTGTATCGGTCATTTATTTATGTAATCTACATAATATTGTAGATTACACGTTCAAGTCCAAGGCAACAAAAACACGAGCGTAGAGTATTACAAAAATACAATTTTATATTTCATCTTGGTAAGAATGTTTCAACGGATAGAATAGGCAAATAGATATTGAATTGAAACTTCAATCTCGTCTGGCTTAGATTAGTTTAACAACAAAATGATCGTATGCAATTGATTGCCGGGGTTGAAGATCCAATAAGACATTCCTTACAGGACACTTCAAGATTCATAGGATTTGCGACGAAGGCATTCCCATAACATTCTTTCGAGACATTCAATAAAACGCTAGAACATTCTAAAAGTCTTTGAAACAATTAAATACATCGACTGAAGAATTTGGAGGTTTTGCCAACATTTTTGATCCACAGAGACCGGTTACGTTTGCCACTGTGTAAATATCACGCGTGCGGTGGGTGATATGAATATATTATTTATGTTCATTCGGTATCATCGTTACCACTGCTTTTTAAACGCACACTTAAAAGTTGTTTTATCGTTGATAAGATTATCAAAACCGAAATAATTTATCTCATATTTATATGCTTTACCTATTAAAGTCATGTCACGACTGCCTGACTCATCATACGGAAACCGCTACAGTTAATTACAGGAAAGGATTGAATATTTCTATAAATTATTTGCATATGATCCAATAAGGAAAATTTTACGATATTCCTAAACAGTGAGTTTCAAAAGCGGTAATTAAGAATTTTTCAAATTTGCAAATCGGTGGCCTTGCGTTCATAATGTTACGTAGGTGCGATTTTTTGCTTTCACTGAATATTCAGCAAATCATTTACGAAATACCCGCAAAAGGCACACGTTATGAAATATTTACAAAAAGTGCACCATCCAAAGGAAGCATAATATTTAACGTTGCATGCCTACACTGATTTAATTATTGTACGTTTGTATAATAATAAAATATGTATTAAATGTGAAATGTGAAATTCTACTGCTATCCAGTTCATTACTTTAAGTGCATAATGTGTACCTGCCTAATAAGTTCTTATTTCTCATACTGCGACAAATTAACATTCGTAGGTACAACTCTTTCAATACGCTATCATTGAAAAAATCAGTAAAACAAACGAATCAGCGCCGAACAGCTAATTGTATCATAAACTTTGACGTCAACTCCACACGCATCTTCAATGAACCCTACCAAAATCACGTTCAATCAAAAGAGCCGCGATAACACAATCAGTTGTCACTCGAATATTTACAAACAGCACGCGGGCCCATTCATTTGGGCAGCCGCTCGGTGCGTGAGGGCCACGTGACCTCGCCTGTGACTGCGTCTAGGTCAAGTTTTCGCCAAATTAAACGGATTGAATAATTTTAAATAATCTAGTTACGTGTTGAATGTAAAAAACATATGATAATCATCTGTTTCGCGAGGCTTCGCACCCGTAGCATTATGTTAAAAAGATCGAATGCGTTAAATTCAGGGTCTATAGATCAGTTTAAGGACCTATTCACCGATAATCTAGCTAATTTTCGAATCGATATTTTAACAAAATCTATCCAACAATTGCGTCGTAATTGACACTCAAACATCCACACTTATAAAGTTATGTTGGAAGGAAGTAGGAAAAAACCATTGTTTATTTAGTCTTTTTTCGAATTTCGAAGCTTAGTGATGTAATAATTTCTAACTTTATTATATAAAAGAAATCCATTGTCTTATACTTGGTAACAATAGTTTAGAATTTGGGATTATACTAGACTGTCCACTGAAAAATATAGATGGCCCGGTCGTTATCAAAGTCAGTATTGTTGATAAATATATATTTTTATTTTTATTAAAAAAATAATATTATATCTTCATAGAGGTACTTAAGAAAGTATTAAAAATTATCCGACACTCAAAACGTAACTACCCTTAATAATTTCCAGTATTACTAAACTCATAAACTTCAAATAATTTACGGGCTTAATGAAAAACGCGTCGGCGGGGCTAAAATTATTTTACGAGACAAAAATAAATCGAAAAAGCTACTGGATGTTACGTATTGAAATGCGTGAGACGGTGAGACTTAATAAAATTGGACTTGAATTGTATTACCTCCGATGGATCGTAATCCTGTTTTTAGCGTCTACGTGACGATACGAGTGTCACCGTCGGAGATTGTGTAGCATTTCCTTTAGACTTAATCAAGTTTAGAACCGTCAAAGTCTGTACCAATGTTATTACGACGAAATACTTCGGGTTAAAAACATATTTATCACTTCGTATTAACTAAATGAAAACAAAAAACGATTGCTTTGCAAACACTTTGATAAAAATTAAAGATATACCTACTTAATACAATAGCAGAAATTAATTAATACACTGCGATAACGAATTCTAGTTCAATCTGGTTTAGTTCAGTTTTAAAGATTAAAGACCGACAAAATACAAATCGGATGTTTACTTAATAGACTGTATTATTACTTTTGATGTAAATGAATTAAAAGAAATATAGAATTAAAGTCGTCTTTCACACTATATCTACATTAATTTTTTTATAAAAGGACTTTCGTTCTATATTTTTTTAATCTGAAGTTTCCCCGTATCGTAAAATCCTCACAAATTTGCTTAATTATTTCACCTCGAGCTCTCACATGTAAAATGTAAACTGTTAAGTAAACTGTTCTTCTGTAAATACTAAAGTTGTTCAATTTAATTTCGCCCTCCCGACGGTGCCGTTACATAAAAGATAAAACAACAGAGCTAACCGCGCGAGCTACCAGACCTTCACAGACGTATGAATATAAATAATTCGTATAAAAGTGAATACTTATTCAGATTTTTATGGATACTTTTTCATGATCGAGATTTTTGATCCTATATACTTTTCGAGATTTTTAACAATTTCAACTGCTAGCTCTTGTATTATGAAATAGGCACAACAAATTACCGCCTTAATAAACAAAAAGTCATCATACCTACACAAAATTTTAGCACCATCGTCATGAAAATCAGAATTCGACTGTATTAATCGAAAACGTTGATAAAATTTAAATGACTATAAAGTGGCATAAACGATAAAACTAAGTCATAAAGAGTATTGCAGGTTCACGACCCTGCCAATAGCTTCGTTGCTTTATGGCGAGGCAGGCACGGGCTATAAATTGTGATAGGACTATAGGCACAATCAGTGGTAGAATCAATTCGAGTTTATCGTCTTAATTTAAATGGCGGAGTGGATTACGATTCACAACATATAGCTGTATGGGTTTTTGTAGGAAAATACCTACTATATCCTAATACCTACTAATATTATAAATGTGCAAGTTTTGTTATTTATTTGTCAATCACGCTACATTTCTGAACGGGTTTTGATGAAATTGCGTGTAAAGATGAGCTATAAGCTGAATTAGGTCATAGTTTACTTATTGTTGATCAGAAATTTACGTGAATGTTGCCGCGGGCAGAAACTAATAACAAATAATATAATTTCTTTACCTTTTGTTTTCAGAAATGAAATAGATTAAGACTATAGATTTATAGTCTTCTGAGAACGCACCGAGTTTCGCGGGTCGATAAATAAAATGTTCTGATGAAATTATTCGTTTTTCGAATTCATTAGTCTACATCTTTTTCTGGATTTACGCGTAAATAAAATTGTGCGTGAAGTAAGACTATAGGAAGGCAAACGGTATAAAGGTATCGGTGTTATAGAATAAATTCAAATTTATCGTCTTAATTGAAGGGTGGATTACCATGCACAACGATATCAGCTTTATCAGTGGTTATGTAGATGGCAAGTGATAAGGATTCAACCAGGAAATTTTTGAGTACCAGCAATGATAACGGAGATCGAGCAGAAACCGCTTTTCAGCGATAAGACCACCTCTATCGTAGACACGCATTGTGTAACAATGACTATTTATATTTCTTATGTGTTTACGCAATACACCTTTTTTAATAAATCCATTTTATTAGCTATTTTTTACATTATATCAGAGGTATGTGTGTGTTATACGTCGTTTTTTACCAACAATTGAAAGTGCTTCTGAGCTAAAATAGTGATATAAAAATGGCATAAAAATTCCAACAGCTCTTATATATTCAAAATTGTGTGTATATATGGCAACTGTTTTCTCATACAAAATTGAAACATCTTGTTCATATTCAAAACCGCACTTTCGTCACCTGTCTTACTTAATAATTTGTCTCTCGTTGGTGACCTTATCGATCACCTATCACGCCACTCAGTCACTTGTCACAAGCGCTCTTCCCGTCACATAAGCGTGTACACTTGTCGGTAAGTCAACAAAATACTGGCTATGGTAATGCACATGACATAAACATTACAAGTGCTTGCTTCGGATACCGATTTATTCAAGAGTTAACTCTTTTTTCTTTTTATCTTCAATTCCTTATCAATATTATGACTGAGAAAGTAACTCTGCCTGATACATTTTGGGTTTAGATGAAATTTTGTATAATGATTGTGTGGTTAGATTTAACCCGAAGGTATATGCGGGTGAAACCACGTGGCACAGCTAATGGCCAATAAAACAAGACCAAAAGTCGGGGCTATACATAAAGGTACCGCGACGTCACTTCGCTCCGTCAATTATATCATTTCATATTATATCATCACTTTGAAATATATAAAACTATGTAAACCAAATTAAAACCCCCTGTAGCACAATATGAGCTTCAATGGCATACTGCGCCATGTAAACTAGTTAGCGAAGGGGTTAAGATTCAAAATTCAATCCACGCATAATTGTAATTCCAAGTACAGAATTCGTTAGGTGTCTATTAACGCTTATCAGCAGCAATTTACGACGTAAAATACACCGAAGTCGTACCCTTGGCGGGTAACAATATACCCACACGAATTCACCCACGCGACCGAGGGGTAATATTTTATCCACGGTTATGTAACAAGGCCGGGAACACGACATTCGTAAGAAATTCTCCATATTGTCTTTGGAATATTAAGCATTCCCTTTGTGTTTACATTCACTTAATAGAACTATCGGTGGCAGTATGATATATTGTATCTGAACGACCAAACTTTTGATGGCATATTCAATTTTGGTTAAGGAAAAACAACAAATTATTTACTTTACCACATATCGATTACTATCTAATGTTACAAGAAATAAATAGATTGGATACGCAGATATGACATCATTCATAATCTTCCGTGACGGACTATTTCTCGTGAAATATGTTTCTGAGTATGGACTGATTTGTAGTGCAAAGGTAATGAGTCCATGAGTATTGCCAAGATCAATTTCATGGCCAAATCTGTCATCCGCATCCTTTCTCGTAGGACTAGTATTAACTTAAACGCACATATTACAATTTCTTTATATTATAGTTAGTATTATAGACCCGTTCAGATATTAAAACCGTTCTTTGTAAAATGCATGTTCAGAAACTTAATATCAAAGGCTTTTCTCTCAACACAGCGAAACAAGAAGCCCGGGGCGTAATAAAAATAAAGATACTATCCCTGAGCACGTTAGGGTTGTCCTTAATTAACTTTGGAGACACGGTACGTAATAGTTTCATCTTCTTAAAACAAAAAGAAACGCTTTGCTTACAATTTTGTACAAGCTTTCCGCCCGCGCCTTTGCTTATGTTTTCTACTAAATTCGTGGGGCTTTTTAAAATTATTTTTCACTAAGAAGCAGTATTACTATTTAAAAATTATAAAGCGTAACTCGTAAAGTAAAGTTTCATATAAATAAAAAAGTAATTACGAAACTTAATCTGATCTATTCACAGACACCCTGTTTATTTATGCTTACCGCAAAGTATGTTCAAATTGAACGTGATGAAAAAATAATACGAAAAAATAAGGAAAGGCAATCACCTCTATGTACATAATGTTAGATAAAAAAACATTTTCTATTTTATCTACGGCATAATTATGTTAACGACCTTGGAAATATATTTGCTACGTAATCACATATACTTACGTAATTTTATTTACTCAATAAATATTAAAATCAAAATATATATATTTTTTGGAATCCGAATATAATTTAAAACTTATATAAGTATTTTATTATTTATTAATTTGTAAAATTATACTAAGACTACCACATAAATACGATCAAAGATTTCATATTATGCGTCTTAAGTTGTTGTGTGAACTAGACATATTTCTAAACATCGCCGAATCTTATGTCATACAACTAGCTACTTATAAATGCATTCATTTCTATGCTAATGCCGACCTTATTATACTTGAATACAAAGGAAAATTGAAAATTCATAAATTTCTCCAAGCTGTATTGACATTGAAAAAAAACGTGAATAGTTAAGCAAAAAATAAGCGAGACAATAGACATCTTATTGCGAGCGATGCGTGGGCGGAATAACAAAACAAGACCAGTTGGATGTAATGGCTAAAAGATTGAACTATTGCGCAACTCCCAATGACAAAGATCACATACGTATTATTGTCAATTGGCAAATTGTTGACCATAATGTGAATACGAACTCTTTATGGGACGCATTCGCAGTTCACAATTTACTATCCCCTAGTAATAATAGTTTTATGATAAAGCAGTTTTGACCGGTTTTAATATCAATACTCGCGTTTAAGCACGTATTGATAAACGGTAAAATCGAAGTATTAAAAGATATAACGCTATTTGTATTAGGAAGGAAATGGGGCGTTTTCTTCTGCGCAATTGAGTCAAATGATGTACTAGCTGTTCCACTCGGCTTTGCTTTCGTAGCATAATGTTAAATATTGTAATAACACCTATGTCACTCAGTGCGTATCCAGCTTTCAGATGGTTAGAGACTTGTTTTAATTTTTAAATCCGTAATTTAGTTCTTGTGTGAAAACAAACAAACGTACAAAAACGCAAATGTTTCCTCTTTCCTAGTTCAAAGGCTTAGATTGAGATTTTAGAATTATTATAAGATTCATGCTTCTAATTGAAATCAACTAAAATAGCGGTTGAGATTATGTCATCCATTGAATTGTCACTTGAGCCTTGAGGATCGTCTTGATAAACAAACTGCAACATTATTGCAATGTTTGTTGCACATTACGTCTGTCCATTGTGTGAATTATTATGATGCACAAATAACTTATAACAGAGTGATAATCAGCTAATGCTTTTCATACATTTTAAAATTAAATATACAATTATTTTAAAATTAATGCCTATGTTGAAAAACGGCTGATAGAAAAAAAAATTATTAAAAAATATATTTAAGTAAAAAGTTTAATTGAAATTCGAACCACGAAATTTCCGTTTAATGAATAGTATATTTTAAGATTTAAAGCAATTTTATATAATTATCTATTAAGATCATTAATTTTACGTTACTTTTATGTCTATACATCCAAATAATTATGACAGGTTTTTTTGACCAAAGTAGTGTGAATACTGAATACACAATCAGCCCTTAAGGGAGTATCATTCTTTGCCTTATACAATTTAATGTAGATATTATCTTTGCGTGCTTGGAATATTGACAACATTTTGAATTAAATAACATTATACAATACATTTAACTTTTATTTACTAATCATTTGCCAATAGAAACTAAAGCGCATTAATCAAAGAGCAAATTAGTGAGTCAGTGCCAAAACGTATCCGGTTGTTAAAATAGCCGCGTAAGAATAAAATGTATTTCTTATGGAGTCGTGACGTTAATGACTCCTTTAAATACTTCATACTAGTTTGTAGTAAAGAGAAAAGTCAATATTAAAATACCGAACTGGTAATATTTATTTTATAAAAGGTGTTGTTATGTCGTACCTACATTATTATGCAACTGACATTATCCACTCTTCTAAACAGAATACCTCAAGTGTATGCTAAAATTTATGTTGTACTTAATTTATTAATTTTGTTTACTTTAGACTACGCAAATCGCAACATTTTTTTCTGATTGTTTTCTGAATATCAGCTTATCCGTGTGTAAAGATATGTAAAGACAATGACCGCCATCTAGCACATAACAATAACACTTATTCAAAAGTTCTCTTAGTTCCAACAATCGACAATAGAGGGCGTTTAACTAGTAAACTTGCCTCATACATTAATCAAGGTGGCTAAGGACGGAGCAAAAAATTATAATAATGGAGGCACCACTTGCTTTAACTTTGCGTAATTTATTATTTTCAGGATAAATTATATGCAAGATACATTTATATGCTTGTATCTCTCGTTTCCTACCCATGACCTGCCTCACTACTCTCATACTAATTTCAATATTCATAGGTCAAATAGTGTTCGTAGCGAATATTTTTGGTGTAATAAATAAATAAATATAAGAACTCACGAGACTTGAACTGATGTACCAACGATGCGCTGTCGGCGGCGTGATGATAGTCGTACACGGAACGACCGATCAGCTCGCTGGAGTCGAAGCCCAGGGTATTCATCAAACTGTAACAAAGATATGGAATAAATTTATAAATCTGTATAAATATTTCCTCAGTCCTCAAAATTAGTTATGTTATATGAAGTTGGGATTTTGATTGCACAATATTTGCCTGCTAGTTCACTGTACTGTTGTAAATTTTTTTGTGTTGTTGTTTTTGAAAAAAAACTGATTAAAAATACCCATTGCCAATTAGAAAATAAAACCGTTTAATAAATTCGAATTCAAGCAGCTTCTTTTCATTAACATGGTCACAAATGTTCTTCCATTTTGTACTGCCACAAATAAAATATTAAGTAGAATAAAAGTTTGCACCTAGCATAAAACAGAAGATTATTTCCAGTATGACTTATAAGTTTCATGTTTAGGTTATGTTTACCGGTACATAGTTAACCTTGAATGACCTATCGCCGAACCCATTAAATATTTCATTGATAAATTGCATTAATCCATGGAATGCCCTCTTCGATACGCTCCCTTAATTAAGCTTTGAGTAAACTTTACTCAAAATCTGTTTCAGCTGTATACAAAAGTAATTTAAACTACTTACTGAAGTAGTAGCTAAATTCAAAAACCCCGCCATTTCATTTAAATCACAAAACAAAAGAACTGCACAGAACAATAACAATATCACATCCATAAATCAGAAAAGCCATCTACACTTCACAAATCACAGCACTCCTTGCATCATTTCCACCACTTGGTACGTTTATCATGCACTGAGCACAAAACAGAATCATGTTTAACCTACAAAATACGTTTGAAGGTGATATTTTTGTTGATATTATACAACCGCGTCGCATGGGACGTCGTGAAGGTCAAACATCAGTGCACAACGCGTTACCTAAATTCGGTCAGGTAATACCAGCTGCTATTATAAAAAGCGCCATCTATTGTAAGCGTAAGAAACTATTTAAAAATGAGTTTGCAATGGGAACGTGGTATTGCAAAATTACAAATGCTAGGTGCTATGTTTAGACCTAGACCCCTTTGCATAAAATAGTGATTAAATAAATCTATCCTACCGCAAGTATGTTGATTGCTTGTGTCGAGTGTTGAATATACATGCTTGATGCAATGTTTATAAGGGAAATTGTAGAATAACTCCACCATAATTACAAGTTTTATGATACTAAAATTACTGACTTAAATGGTATTT
The DNA here is from genome assembly GCA_001586405.1 of Phoebis sennae. NCBI lineage: Eukaryota > Metazoa > Arthropoda > Insecta > Lepidoptera > Pieridae > Phoebis > Phoebis sennae. Next base: position 23,680 of record LQNK01002874.1, on the reverse strand, counting down.
AGTTAAGATTTTATTTATAAGGATTAGTACAACTGTAACTTGAGTTGTACTTATAATAAATTAGTTTTTTATCTCTGTAACTGCGAATATTTTTTAATTATTGTTTAACTATGATATTATATATGATAGCTACACTATTTTTCAAGCCAAAAAAGTAACATCCTGTATACTTCACTTGAAGTCAGAATCAACCAGGACGAGTCGAGCCCATCTCAATCGGTTTATCCAAATAGTCAAGTCTTCTTTAATAATAATAATAATCAATTTATTTCAGGCTGCTTGCCAATATTTGTTACCATGCCTTACCATGTATGGTAAGAACTGTGCAACCATGTATCGTCAATTATAAAAACCTTTCATGGCGAGGTAAAAACCGAGTAGGAAAAAATATTGGAAGCCAACATTGCAGGAATTGGGAAGATTTTGAATGTTAATACAATAATTAATGATAAAATCCGTTAAAAAGGCACTTTGATTCTAACACCCGTATTCTAATATGTACCTTGAGCATTCCTTGACTCCACTCAACCTCGGTCACTATTCGGTCTCTTTGTTGGATACTCCAGTTATATCAAACTTTTATTTTAGACCTAGCTTTCCGCCCGCGGCTTTGCTCGCGTGGACCCGGCAATTATTCGAATTTTTCTCACCTTTTAAACCTTCCCTAGACCTCCACGAATAATTCAAGACCGGAAGATAAATCCGTTCAGCCGTTCTCGAGTTTTAGCGAGACTAACGAACAGCAATTCATTTTTATATACAACGTGTAACATAAAGATAGTAGCATCGCGAAATGGTTTGCATCAAAATTGATAGCTGAATCCATTACGTGCATTTTAAAAAAAAGTTTTTTATTGTCCCAATATTTATAAAATAAAGTAAATTACAGTCACTCTTATTTAAAAACAGCGGCGATAAACAAAATTAAACCTTATATCAAAGCAACAGAGCCTAAAATTGTTCCACAACGTGCTACACACATACACACTAACACAAAAAGAATACTACGCACGAGCCTAATTCTCACATACAAAATATTTTGATCGGCCGTCTCTCGCATACCTATTTAAAATACTAAGAAAGAGTGAGACGTAATAAGTGCATGACTCCCACCGTTCATAGTTCGGGGTGCTAAGGGTGGCGGCGCCTGCGCGCTTATACACTTAGCGGCTAGCCTTTTCCGTGAGTGTTTGTCACAACTAAAAAAAAAGTTCGCGCGCGATGTCTTTAATCAGTCGTCATATAAGTAATTTCATTTCCTAACTACTGCAAAGATAATGAACATCATATTAGCACGCTGATTTGAATACCTACTATCGTGATAACTTCTTAGGTACGTTTATCAATTCTAATCGACTGGTTGGAATTCTCATCTAATTATCAATATTTAAAAGGAAAAAATAAAAGTAATAATTTCATTTTAAAATATTCAAACATTTGAAGTTTCTTTGATATCGTTTGCCGCTTTACGTCATTCGAACACGTGCTTAAATGTATTGCAGAGATTTGTACTAGTGTGCGTGCGTAGGTGACGACACGATCTGGTTATTATTTGTATAACTATTTTTTTAAAAATAAATATTTACAATAAGCAGAAAAATAATTCAATATCTTAATTATGATTTAAGAGGGATTTTCCATTAGTAGTGTCTGTGGTGTACATTTAATTCTGTTACATGTTGTATATAGATAGAAGATAGATAGATACCGAATAATATTTCTCAACGTCATATTTGACGTAACATTAGCCGTGGTTGAGTTGAGATAGCTTTTTAGAATATGGGTGTAAGTGTTGTAATATTTTATCATCCCGTTATAGGAGTAAACCTGAGAGCTGCTAAATATTAGTATCTGTAAAATAAGATCCTCACCCTTCATCAGTATAAGTAAACTTCATATCCAAACTATGCTTGGACAGGAACGTCTTGCTGTCCAGGGGTATTTCGATGTTCGAGGGGTGAGGTATGGGGCGGGCGACGGCGACGAGCGCGCCATTTTTGTTGAACTTCTTAGCGCCATCTTTGCCGTCTTCATCCTCGTTGTTGTTCTCGGTTGTCTTGGCCTTGTCGTCTTTTAGCATGTGGCCGGTGACGTGGATCACCTGTGAATGGAAAACAAATCTTTAAGATATCTGTGGGTAATTTCGTTGTAGTTTTTTCCTACGATTACTTGACCACGAATCTTGCCGGTATCTCCTCGATAGAATCGACCTTCTGAACCGGTGGTAAATTTAAAAAATAACTTTTCATCAGTACTTTGTAAAACGTTTACATGAATAACAATATTTATTCTATACTGCCTCTGAAGAGTTTGTAATGCGCTAATCAGTAACTACTTATCCGATTTAAAAATATATTTGTGTTACATAGATCCATAGATCATTAATAGAGAAAATCAATATGGCTATATAAACATTATGCTACGCGAACGAAACCACGCGTAACAATTACTATGATAATATAACAGATCAATTTGTATAGCGGAAGCAACAAAAAAGTTTAGCTGCTATTTTTGCATGATTGGATAAAACTATGACTATAATATTCTTTCAGATTATGATATTTAAACCTAAAAATGTAATGTAGTCACATACACAGAGACGCGTGAGTGACAAGCCCTTTAAAAAAATAAAGTATAGAAAAAATATACCTAAGATTAAAATAAAATATAAAATATAGTATCACCATGGTGTTGGCCTACATGAAACAAGTTGAATTTACATGAATTAAATCAAAAAGTAGTAATTTTCGTTTAAACTATAAGCAAAAAGAAAATAGATATCCCTCAGTATTATTGTATTTGGTATTTACATAAAATGATTCCTTATCTGACGAAAAATTAGCGCATGCTCATTACATCAACAAAATGTTGCTACGTAATGAATAATCATTATTAATACACATTACATACGAATCCGATCTGATAATTTCATGAAATATAAATGTTATATTTCAAAAATTGATAAAACGCTTTCATACACAAGATAAGTCTGATAAGATTAACTTGATCTCCACATTTAGCTGGACTATTTTCCATTCACAAAAATCGATGACGCAAGTAACAAATTTATTTTATCGAAAATCTTATATATAAAAATGAATCGCAAAATGTGTTGGTAAGCGCATAACTCAACAACGACTGGACCAATATTGACAATTATTTTTTTTTAATGAATTCGTTGAAGTTCAAGCATGGTTTTTATGGCGAGAAAAATTCGAATAATTACCGGGTCCACGCGAGCGAAGCCGCGGGCGGAAAGAAAGAAATAAATAAATATCCAGGGACATTTAACACTACGCAATCTAGTCATAAACTAAGCTTGTCGAATGTCGAATGGACATACTTAAACATTATTTTTAGTAAATAGACACATAGTAAATTCTACAAATAAGACAGACAGTAGAAAATTACAATGTTCATGACACAGTTATTTCCTATTCGTGGGGATCGAACTACCCCAGCTCAATACCCATATCCAATCGGGTCATCGAAGCAAATAAATTATAAAATATAAATAAAAAAGTCCAACTCCTAAAAATCAATCGCGCAATATTTACAGCGCAAACATAACTTTTCCTTTTGCTAATATCTGAATAAACACAACGTATGGTGTGATTTATGCGGACATCGTCAGGTCAAGGGTAATGGCAAATTTTGATATTGCCCGTGCGTCAACGTGATAAAATTGTTATGATCCACGGGCAATGGCGTCTCATATAGCTTAATTGTATGGGAACCGTATGATTTCGTAATATTTAATATTATTTGAAGTTTCGTCATTTAATGATTTATTAGTTTATGGCTATCACACAAAACTTATACAGGAAGTTTCCTTTAATGAACTTTACCACATATAAATGTATATATAGACGTTAAATTAATTAGTATTGAATATCTCTATGGTAAAGAATTCATAAAATATTGAACTGCAAGGGAAACCCGGTCTAGTCAGCACTCGTTACATGATTAACAGGTAACATTGTGGTTCGTTATAACATAATCTATATTTATATTTCACAAAAAGACAAATAGCAAGAGATCACATTACATCATAGTTGGAATGCCATGTATATTTGACCCATCCTACCAATATTAAAATGTGAGTTTTTGAGAATGGGCGAATGTATGTTTGTTGCTCTTTCACGAAAAAGCTACGAGACAGATGTGGATGACACTTGGTATACATATAGGTAATAATCCAGAATTAAGACTATTCATCTTAAAATTTCCACGGGATCGGCTAGAACAATATTCTTTTCAAAACGCGATTTTTATGAAATTTGCCAAACATAAGCACATCTTACTCATTGATAATCCATCAAACGCTCTCCTTGCATCATCATCTTTGAAAACGGGTACATTATTAACCTAAAAAGATTTATTATTCTTCTCTTCTTTAGTAATATTGTAAGATTTTATTTTATTTTTTGTTTGAATGCTCCGAACTACTCGATTCGATCGATTGCAAAATTATTTTACCATTGGAATCCTACATTATGTCTTTCGAAAATATGCTATATACATTATACACCATGGGAGCGCGGCGCGAAACGTTTAGTCTAGTACCTTATAAGAAGCGGATTTCAGATGCACGTTCCGCCCCTTGCTAGTGAGCGTGCACTTCAGACGCAGCAGCAGATCGCGCCTGCCCACGTTGCTCGACCGGAGGGCCTCGCGGATCTCGTCGTGGTCGCAGGGATGGCTGAATTCGAATACGCTTTGACCCATTATCTCCATCTGTAAATATAAATGATATTCTTAATAAAAGTTATTGAGTTTATTGTTATAGAAAGCTTTTGCTACTAACTTATTCAAATTTGACCTTTAAGCACTAAAAATTGAAACAAGAAATTTGGTTCTTACTTTAAGTTCTTCTTTTGACCTTTAAGTAAGGTAGTGTTTTTATGCGAGTATATAAATCAGGGATTTGTATGATACATTTAAATTGCCTACACCTGAAACAAAAAACCGATCACTAAGTGAATTGGTATTGATTGATATTATATGAATGAGAAACAGTTTAAAATATCGACGCTTATGTGTAACTATTCACATGTAGCGAAGGTAATAATAAGAAGAATATATTTGTGTGTAAATGAAGAAATTGTGAATAGAACAGTAAAAAACTACAATTATATTTTTACGTCACAGCCTAAAATGGCGGTATGAAGTTGGCCGGGTTAACTAGTTACAATATAAATATTGGAAACTCAGAATCTTGTAGGCCATCTTATTCAGGTGTAATATCTATTAGCCGAGATAGTTACTAAACACTACACTATTTCTACACGTGTTTGTTTTAAAGCGTAAAGGTCAATGTGATTGAAAATTCCTAGAACAAGGCCTTGATTAATGATATTTAGTCATTAATAATAATGTTTCATTTTCAGTTCAAATTAATAATCGTATTTAGAAAATCTATGGTATTAAACTATAACGTTATGCATCTACTTACGGTGGATTATGTATAACAATCAGGTTTTCAAGTATTTGACCGTGAATATACTATAAATTTCACAATCACTTCTATTAAAATATGCTTAGTGCCTCTGATTGACCTTACAATTATTGTCACGAACTGTACCAAGAGTCTGTTGTTGGGAAGTAAAGACTTATTTACACGAAAATTATAAATTGGGTTTTAATAAATAAATAAATAAATAAATATTCCAGGACATTTAACACAACGTCATCTAGTCCCAAACAAAGCAAAGCTTGTACTTTTTTTGTAAATACATACATACTATAGATAAATTAACACCCAGACAGTAGAAAATTACAATGTTCATCACATCATAATTTTCTACACGTGGGGATCGAACCCACACCCTACGGCGTATACCCCCATTGCTGAACCACTGCGCCAACCGGGTTGTAATAATAACAAAGGTAGCGACAATCCTGCATGGCAGTATTTCCTCGTGTTTTAATATTTTAATTTCCCGTATTTAACATATTATTCAGATCGAAGAGCAACTTATAAACTAGAGTCAATGACTTAAATACAATTTTTTTTTCCTTATCAATTTTTTACGTGTACTCGTTTCTTCATTTGTATATCCTTTCCTATCAGGTTAGCTGGAAGAGATTGTATAAAATCTCCTTTTGTGTAAAGGTAATCTTAAGTTTCTGTGTATAGGTAATATAGGTATTTAAGTACACAATGAAGAATTATAAATGAACAAATAAATATGTTTTTATTTAAATTTAGTTATGAGACATGTAAAGATAAAAACGTTACATATTTTCCTTTACTTATTATAAAAATCTCGATCCTCTCTTACATACAATAAAATAATTTAATTGACAGTTATAAATTTAATTATACTTGCATTGTGTATATATAATTAAGCGGAAAATAGTTGTTTTACCCACTTAGCGCATCAATTTATTATATTTATAGTATTGCAAATAATCATAAAAAAGTAGAAGTCAAAATGTACACGCATTGGAGAATTATTTAATGCAAACAAAAACATCGCACAAAATACAACATCTTAGTTCTTACTTCTTAGTACATGTGGCGGCCATATTTATTGCTAATTCTTTCAGACAACCGGAAAGTAAAGGAAAAGATGTGCAAGAATAGTAATTAAACAATTAGACAATTTATTTATCATAGTAGGTAGGAAGTACAAAGATCTAGTAAATACAATAGATATAAAGTATACATACATATACATATTACGTATAATATTTGAAAATATTTAAATTTTAACAAAGTACTCGATATTATATCAGATAAAATAATATTTGCTAGTTTTATAAACCTTCTTTCGTATTATAAACACGTACTAATCAGTGTTTGTACATGTTAAAAACTTTTGGAAATTCCAAATCGAATTCATTTTATTGACGTAATCAGAATACATTAATGAGAATAAATTCATTTATTTTCCGTGGTTATCCCTCACAATATATTCACTATCTGTTTTCCATATCTAACTTATTGATAAAGTATTTTTAAGGAAATTGTACACAATTTCCCTTTCTTTATTTACATTATTTACAACTGATTAATTGCTCGAATAGAAAGCTTAGTAAACAGTCCTATTTTAAATACATATCAACCTCACTTTATCTATTAAAAAAAATACAGTCGGGTAGTTTTAAAGATCTAAGCATATATAGGGACAGACAGTGGGAAGCATTGTTTTATACTATGTAGAGAAGTTGAAAGTAGGCAAGATTATTTTTATGATACAGAACGCAAGAGGAACATGCGGTTCACTTGATTTTAAGTGACTGAACTTAGTCCATGAACATCTATAACATCAGTGTCGCAGATGTCTTACCGGCTTGAAGGAAGGGGAGGGGATAAGGAGAGGATTAATGATGGGAAATTTGGGGAGGAGTAACACAGGATGGTAGAGTAATGGGATAGGAATAAAGGAAGTACGAAATTTAATAGAACTAGCACGGGTGCAATGCTGATACTAAATACACTACAGAAAAACTGAGAACGTTGTATATAAAAATTAATATATTATTTTGATAAATCTCGTAGGGTTCAGCCTGAGTTTGCAACGTAATCGAAAACAAATTGATAATTAACGACATCACTTTAGAAACCCTAAAAGTAACAGCATTTCTTCACTATATAATGGATGTTATCATACATATAAACCTTCCACGTGAATCACTCTATCTATTAAGAAAACCGTACCAAAATCCGTGGCGAAGTTTTAAAGATTTAAGCATACAGGAACATAGGGACAGAGAAAGCGACTTTGTTTTATACTGTAGTGATGTCTCTCACCTGCGACACTCCAAGATGCTCCGCGATATTTTCGCTGCAGTACACAATGTCTCCCTGTTGGGACAGCACGAAGACGAAGCCGTCCAGGGCCTTCATGTACGACAGTTCAGATTGCACCTCCTCCAGACCCTTGGGGCTCTGCAGCTTAGGCGGTTCCGTGTCGGCTGGCACTGTAATATAAAGAGGACAATTTTAACAACATATTTATTACTACTAATTTTTACCCGCGGTCCCTCTCACGGTAGATTCAAGGTCTGTTGATCAATAAAAGGTATCACCAAATGTAGCTAAAAGCCTATACTTGTGGCGTAAAGAGAGGATAATATGGATATCTTCCTCTATCTGCAGGTACCATATTATCCGATCTATCAGTAGTTGTAGTACAAAGTCAAACATCCAAAAATCTAAACATTCATATATGAGTAGGATGAAGGATATATCATAATTGATGAGATTTTTCCTTCGATAATGAAGAATGTTAACAAATTTTGATTTTTAGCTTTTCATATTGTTTTTTTTAACTAAAAAATACTGTTGAAAAAATTATTTTGTTCCGTCAATTTGTTTTTGATTCATAAGCAAAACAAATCGTAACCGCCCGACGCGGCGATTGCGGCGGTGTGACGTCATAAAACAGACAGCTCATGCGCTCGCTATAGCGCTTCCCACACGTACTATAGTTGCTGCGAAGTAGCGCGGCCCGCGCGGCGTCTGTTTTGTGACGTCACAAGCAGTCACGTGACTTTAGCGGAACTCGAAAGTTTAAAAGCTTATAAAATGAAAACTACTTGGTATTTTTGACTGCAACCAAAAACAGTGTATTTGTATAGGTACAAGCTATACTGTAACAAACTTTCAACCTATTTGGCATACCTAGTAACATTCTCCATTTCAACTATTAAAAAATATATTGATGCAAAGTTCCTTACATTAAGGGTATCTAATATAATCTCAAAAAAGCATTGTCTTGGTATGTGATACTAATTCTACTAGTTCACTAATTCTGGCCGTATATTAGTATTTTTTTTATTCTATGATCATGTTTTAAATACGTAGATTACTCTAATACAATTTGGTTTTGACCCGGCAAAGAATAGCGTTAATAAAAACAGTTCTTGCAGTTTGCTCTGCATTTGAATTGTTAATTATAACAATTTAGGTCATTGTTTTGTGGCACTGGTATTCGGGCACATGAACACACATTTATTTTTGTCACTTGTCGTAAATACTTGAGTGCAATTGTTATGAGCGCTGTATTGTATGATCCTTGGATATAACTAGTCTGGTTTGCTAAATACATTCCAATTTACCATACGATTTTAAGATCTACACTATAAATTGTGTAATTTTGTAAAGCCACCTGAAGGGTACTGGTGGATAGAAAATTTTACTCAGGAAAACATTATCTTAATAAAAAAAAGAAAACTGTATTCAACCGACAATTTTTTTTTTAAATTACATCCTTTATTTTTATTGCATCGATCAGTAGAGGTACCGACAAGGATGAAATGTCTCTAACAAAATTGATAAATCAAATGAAATCAACAACAACAATTCACCATATTTAAACTACGTTATACAAGTAGTTATATGGCATCTAAGAAAATTCTCAGATTTGATATCGCAAACCTTTGAATGTAGTTTTTTTTCCTATCCAAAATTAAGGAATGTTTTCTTTGATTCAAATTTCAAGGAGGCATTACGAAATTCCACTCTGTATATGAAACTTAGAAAAGTATTTGCTATAAAGCGTAGGTAACATACATTTTGTTATTTAAAATTTTGCAAATCTTAAACCTTAAAGTAATTTAATACGATTTTATCTTGAACCATAAACTTAACGAAGCAATCAATATTCAACACAGGCAATAAACACAAAATTGAAGAATTAAACCTAGAATCGATAATAAAGCAACTTCAACAACAGGTAAAGGATTTAATATTTATATGAATGGGAATTCCTATTATGTTCAAGTCATCGTGCCACTGAATTCTTGCTAGCAATATAGACAAGAGAGAATAGGGACTGAACCGTATACTATTTTAACCGCATACATTAACGAACTAATAAAGATAAAGTCAAATCGCTATCTAGGTACCAAACTAAGCAAAGCTTGCCCTATAGCAACTAGACAACTGATAGACATGTATAAACTATAAACATACTTAGAAAATAACAATGTTTATCACATGATAATTTTCTACACAATAGACACTGTCATATGGCCAATAAGGTTATTGAGCTTTCAAGAGTTAAACAAATAGATCACTTTTGGACTCCATGCGGGACTCGAATCCGAGACCCCTTGATATGTAATGATGTAATTATTCGGTATTTTATACAATTACATCAACCTTACATCAAGTCATTATTGGTATGGCGTTATGTACCACAAGGTTTATTCAAATTACGCTATTGATGATATTGAATTTCTTCGAAGACCACGCCATACTAGACTAAATCGACTTGTTCTCTGAATCTTGATGCGATGGAAAATCTGCCATGACTCATGTTAAAATAACAGGGATGGCAAACCAATGGCTTCTTTGATAGAACTGGGCACAAATTTTTTTCCACGTCCCCTATGATAATTTATTACGCAATAAGAAAAAAATTGTGAAATAGGTACTTTATGACCAGCGAATGCGAGTGATTCTATGCTTTGGTTGATTATTTTTTATTATTGTACCAATATTCACAAATTAATGGTAGATTTAAAGTTTGTAAAGAAATCATTTAAATAAAGATTATTTTTGTTTGAAGGCCTAAATTATTTGTTGACACCATATCCACATTAAACATTAGGAAAATTGCATAAAGGTTCGCGTACCCTGAAAGAGATGTAAAATTCAAGGCACAATCTGAGACTGTAATAACAATGACGCGCTGCGGTTAACGCCATGCAAAACTGATATGACTCGTGCCAAAGCTGGCGATCGGAAACTGTGGTTTTACGCCTACTTGGCGTCTGGGACGAATTCATTATTTACGTGAACGGTTTACTGATAAAACAATAATAGAGCTCAGATCTTACGCATTTTATTTTCAATAAGTTAATAAGCAAGGTATGTCTGCTACAATGTTCTAAAAATTTTTGAACAAATAACACCATTATTAAATTAGATTAGCCTTTCAGAGTACAGTTTAAAGAAGTACAGGTAAACAAGTACGATTAATATATTATCAATATTTATTTTCATTAAACCTTTAGAATCTAATCAAGATAGTAAAATAAAAATACATTATAAACATTACGCAATAGATTACTGCACGTTACTAATAAATCACAATGAATAATGATAGTAATCACCAGAAATGACAATCTTCTACGTCACTGGTATTCTTATAAAGCAATTACGAGTAATGAGGCTTATAATGGGAATATTTTAGAACAGGAGGCATATCCAATAGGTAACAAAGTAACTATATCTGGAGTTAATAATGTTGTATCATCTAATGTTGCATTCATGTGCACCAATATACAACGTGGGATCACAGCTCAGATAGTATCAGGAAAAACACCGTAGGTTTCAATAGTTTTGAACTGATCTGAATAATTTCGCAAATGCAGTAACTTAGAGGAAATTCGGTATGTTTATAGAATACCCAATGTTTCGTACCATTTGGAAAACCACATAACTACTTCGTTATTTATCGCAATAAATTTAATTCGAGATTTTTCAAGAATGTTTACATCTGACAATTCTAAATTTTATTCCATAAGAGCTTTCCCCTGTTATTTCATCTCCAGCCAAAATAGGGAATTTATTATGTGTGTAAGTGCAAGCATAAAATGATGTATTTTATAAATTAGTATATAAAATTTTACGAATAAACAAAGAACTATCAGAAACTTAGGAGACGACATCAAACAAAGGTATGATGAACTTTGATAGAAACTTAATATCCCCTAAAGGCCGCGATGCGAATTGCGGCGCGGTATGCGGCGAGGCAAGCAATAGGCGATGAAAACAAATGCAAGACAATGTATGGCCACAGCTACACACCACAGCTTCTGGCGATACCAATTGCGGCGCGGGAAGCAATACGAATTTATCATATTTACTGGTGAGTACTAGGGATGTGTGCGTTCCCCCAGCGGAAAAATGTCGAATTTATCAAACTTTCTTTGGCAAATATTTAGTGTGTCGTAATACCAACACAGGCTGGGGGAACGCACACCTAGGAATCATAGCTGATCGCGCCACTGTGCTGTACTGAGCGGTAACAAAACCGAGACTTACGCATTGAGACAACATCGCGCACACGCAGATAGGAAATCGCCAAACGCATCACCGAGGCCTTGTCTAGCTGTTCCACCTCCTCCTTCTTAGCCGGCAGCGCCGTAGTCAGCTCGGCGAAGATCTGCATCTCCTTGGTGCGTCGACATCGTGCCGCCACGCGAGATTTCTCCTTCCTTTTCTCATTGTTCCTGTTGAACAAACTATCAGTTAATAATCATCGATCTATAAAACGGCAAATGTGCTAGACTTTTCACAGAATATTATATTGAAAATGCAAATATACATTGATTCCCAAAGTGGTCCAGGGGGTCCACGGGAGACTCACTTAGGGTCTACGTAGGCGTGAACAGAAAATGGGGGTCCACGAAAATAAGTCGCCAATTTAAATTTTATTAATTTATAAAAGATGATGGGAAATTATAGAGTAAACTGTTTATTAAAACTAGTTTGAACGGCCTCATTGCAGCCATATAACATACAAGTATTTTATGTTATAAATTAGTGTCACTACTCTGAAGTCACTTGTCTACATTTCAATTTCAATTTATAAGAATTTAAAGAGATGAAAATCTCATAACCTCCCACAAAATGATAGGTAAAAAAAACATTTTAACATTACACAAATTAAAAACGTATTTAAGACTATAATTCGAATGATAATTATTAATCTCTAAAAATCAAGTTTTCAATAATGATTTTATAATCTTAATAAGATTAATTAACTCATAAGTTGCAACAAAACAAGGCCGCAATTTCACAAATATTTTTGCCTCAAATAATCCATTATTTACACTTCTTATATGCATATAAAATAAATTAAGGCGAAAAGAACTTCCACCGTATTAAAAGTTATTTAAATCGCGATGAAGTACCAACTAAAGATTAAAGTGCATCTAAATGTCATTAATCAATATGCAGCATATCAACAAACATAGTTAACATCGAGAACATTCGACGGATCGACGCTAATATCAGAACCGCTTTTGTAATACCTATAATTAACCGACATTATTTGAACATTAGTTTCATTTTTCATTAGTAATGATTGAAATAGTATATAACAATAATTATAACACTAGTTTTATATTTAAATTTAATCAGAAGTAATACAGCTAAAATTTAAACGTATATTTAACATAGTAAATCTGTGTCTATATAACATTACCATTTATAAACTAAGGAAAATGCAATCCCTGTTTGATTTTCATTGGTTAATATATTGTTTTATAACGTAAAATATAACTCGAATTAATTATTGATTATGGTACTGGTTATAAATTTACAACTTATAATTTTTAAATTTGAGATGCATGAGCGAAAAAAAAAAATTATAAGTCAGTAAATAGGTATTTTCATCCAAGGCAATAATTATACGCATCTTCATTATTACTATACAAAGTACGATTAACAATAATTTTAAAGTAAATCGTTTCAAATATAGCATCCTAGCAGTTAGATATGATCCCACCTTTAATTAAAACTCAAGGTATTTTATTCGTCGATGGAACATAAGTTAACAAATATAGTTTCTACGAAAATAAATATAAACTTTCACCTTTTAGTCACAGCGCATAATTTATGACGAGTATCGTCGGTTTCGGGCGAGCCCGGAATACACATTTTATCACTATAAAAGAATACGAATTGAAATATTTTTAAGAATGTACAACACAATGGTTCCACTCGACGCCACTGAACGTTGTGCTTGCAACAGTAACAAGTTAATCCATTAATTTCACATTAACTTATTGTGTTAACGATAATAACTTATCAATGTTCCAAATTGTTTTATTTACTAAATGCGTCAACAAATGGTCGTTAAATATAGGAGCAAGTTGCTACCGCAGTCCCTCGATAACTGCAATCTGTAACGATTAAGCTTCCATATTCGTTTTTGTAACGCACTGGGTACTTAAATCCTTATATGAACAAATATCTTTGTAATACAGGGAATTTATTTTGGAAGAAAATGCAAAAAAACAGGCTAAATCAATTTAGCTTTGAGTTATCCGCGTATAAAATGAATCGTCAACGTACAACAAAATAAATTTATTTTAAATCTAATATTTTCCGATTCCAATAGGAATGCTTTAAAAAAGTATATCGTATAAAGCAAATTCGATACCCTTTGTCTGTTTCTGGCAATTAGAGAAAATAACTTTTCATAAAAATATAATTTTAGATAGATTTAGGAAACACACTTATTAGAATCTTTATTAAAACTGCTATCTACGTCCAAATTTAAGGACCGCCTAATATTGATGTTTATTATTCTAAGCTCGCTTCAAATACAATGTATATTCAATTCATAAATCGTAGTTTCATACATTGACGCACTGCACTGTTGAACAAGGACGTGACTAGATTACTGATAAGCTTGTAAATGATTAATGAATGTATTCTTTTATGTAAGACTTACTGTTTAAAAAAAGGGTAGTAAAGTATATACTCATTTTTCATTGGTATCGTTTCATGAGTATTCTATAAAATAGGGGGGCCCAGGAAGTGACTGACCACATCCCATGAATATCTACAACATCAAAAGTGTAGTAGCTGCCTTGCCGGCTTGAAGTTAAGGGCGGGGGTAATGGGAGGACTTATGATGGAAAATTAGGAGAAGAGTAGACCAGGATGTGAGAGCAGTGCGATGAAAATACAAGCCTCCGAGTCTCCGCTCATCGTACGAAACATAGCAATACCGCTACACGGGGATCTTCTGCTGGGAGAGTGGTAATTACACCAGAGCGAGCTTGAACCAAACGTGCATTGCTCGGAAACCACTATTTTATATATGTGAGGAGAAACCTTGAATCTTTTTTTTTAATTTTAAGAAAATAACATTTGATGCATCCATGCACCAAAACATTGAATACGCTATTCTCGAACCCCCTCCCCCATATTAAATGTCAATACATAGTACATTGAGCTCTCCTATAATAGCACTATTGCAGTATTGTACAACACTATAACGCTTGAAATAGAAATAAAATATGAGCAACACGAGCGATAACGATAACTCAATACAGAGGCTGGGTTATAAATAAACATATAAAAAGAAGCTTTTAGATACATAATTATTAAAATGGCAAGAGTACATTTCAATAATTTTAAAACGGGATTATTATAAAGAGTAACTATCGAGATACTATTCGGTATCATTTCAGTGGTATAAACTATAAAGTTTCTGGTAGCTTCTTTACTATTTATTAGTATGTCTATTTGTATATTGAAATGAATTATTTGTTTCAGTTCAAATTTAAAAATTGTAATATTCATTTTATTTTCTGTTTTTGTGAATATCCATTTGTACGAAAGTATTATAAATAAATAACTTGTAAATACAAAACACACCTGCACATATCGCAGCCGTTACTGGTATATAAAAAGTCTCAAAATCAGTATATAGCAATAAAAAGTATCCTATCACATAACCCATGTGATATCCTATCTGTATATTAAATTTCATCAAAATCCGTTGAGTAGTTGCAGCGTGATCGACACGTTTATAATATTACTGGAATTGTAGAAGTAAAGTA
Source organism: Phoebis sennae (assembly GCA_001586405.1). NCBI lineage: Eukaryota > Metazoa > Arthropoda > Insecta > Lepidoptera > Pieridae > Phoebis > Phoebis sennae. The sequence goes on along the minus strand of LQNK01002874.1, from coordinate 8,140 downwards.
GATGACAATGAAACAGGTGACGCTTCCTTATAAAGTAGCAGTAGTAATTTAACATAAATAGTATCGTAACGATGAATAAACTAGTTTTTCAAGGGAATCTATTCTGATACAATTTTATAAATGTTGAGGAAAAGTCAATTAATCGCTTGAGGCACAAAAATTTGAATAAAATTTGTCTGAAAAATCCTAAAAAAAAATTTAGAAGTTGTGGATTACTTCACCCAAATAAAGTCATGCATCAATTTATGTACAGTATACTGTTTATTAATTGTAAATGTGTGGCGAGTCCCATTCCCTACTTGCACAGTTGCACTACACATCAAACTATTGTTTTATTATTATTTGTTGTGTATATTAATTGTGTGTATTTTAGTATGGTAGAAACTTTCTTTCTTTATACAGCATTTCCACATACAAACATATGCAATCGAATCTTGAACGCCCTTCGATTTCGAAGTCAACATCGTTCAAAAATAGCTAAGAAACCTAGCGCTTGCCATGGTCCATTTATTGGCTATTTATGTACTGTTTGAACTAATATTAACTAAAACTATCATATACGACAAAGGGGCAAGAATTTTCTAATACACATGAGTCCAATAATAAATTCAGTAATGTAAGAAAAAATTCTGGACTTTTAATATAATATTTCGAAGAATTAGAAAGAAACAAAGTAAACAACTATATTTAACGTGGGCCACTTTCGGGTGTGATAAAGACAGAGAGCCGATAACGAGCGCGTAAGAGCGAAATAGACTGAGGATAAACATACAGGTAATGTTCTGCGTCCACCTTTTTTTTCTGGACCAATTACGGCGAGCAATGGAATGGAAAACTCGTGCAAATTTCATGCCGAGATTTAATTTAAAAGAACAGATATAGAAACACATAGTTTCTGATGTCTTTTAATTGGATTAAACTTTGTTTATAAAAAAGAGAATTCCCGAAGGGTACGGTGGTTATGTTCTTAAATTCCCCTTTACTGATTGATAGGTTAGTCCGGTTCCTATAAACGACGGAATGTTGTTTAACAGATTCGATTCGTTTCCATTGTCGAACGGTTATAATCAACCAATCGGAACCAAGTTTTTATTGTTTACGCCACGTTTATTATAGATACACTTTAGACTTACGCCAAGTAGGATAATCAACTGTTGCTTTAATTAAAGTTTTATTAATTAACGAATTGAGCGTAATTTAAAAATGTTTTCAAATGAGGAAGTAAGTACACACGACTTTATACGAGTAACGACCATTAAAATAAATCATTAACTTGTTTACAAATATGAAGTCGATTAGAATTTAGTGTTATTAAAATTGTTATCTTTGTTACGATATCTTCACGTGTGACAATCTTTATACAATATATATGCCTAGTAGGGATTGCTCCCGGGAATTCCCGGTACTCGATTTCCCGGGAATTCCCGGTACTGAGAGCCTTGGTCCAGTACCGGTACTGGCTCCCCAAGTCCCGGGAATTTCGGTACTTTCGGTACTAATAAAAAATAACATTAAAAACTTGTTTAAAGATGTTTTCACATACATTACTACACGCAATTAGTAAATATTAAGTTACTTTCTATTTTAAACACTTTATTATACAAAAATCCCCATGGCAAAGAAGCATCTTTAGTGAACGTCATCACAAAACAACCTCTACAAGACACAAGTTTGCACGTTTGCTAAAAAGACCGCATTTGTCGAATCACCTCAGTTTTTAAGTACTTCATTTAATATATCGCCGAAGATCGGAATCCTCGGTGTTGGCATTTCGAGTGACGTTCAATTCCGCGGTCCTTTGGAAGGCAAGCTGGCCTTCGACAGTAAACAGAAGACAGTACTTCAAGCCGGTCAACTGACTTCAACTGTACAATGCTCAGGTGCGGCCGCATATGGAGTACTGTTCTCATCTCTGGGCGGGAGCCCCACACTACCAACTCCTGCCTTTTGACCGCATCCAACGTCGGCTGAATAGTCAATAATCGTAGGCTTTCCAGTAGGCTCGATCCGCTATCGATACGAAGAGATGATGCATCATTTTGTGTCCTGAATCGAATATATTATGGGGAGAGCACGGCCGCACATTTCCACCACCGCACGTCTCGACGTAATCGCGACTTCCATCCACACCATCTGGATGGTTGGCGATCTAACACCGTGCGCTGTGGAACGACCTTCCATCTGCTGTAATTTAGAACAAATTCGACATTGGGGCCATCAAGAGACGTGCGTATTTGTCCATCAAAGACCGGCAACGCACCTGTAATATCCCTGGTGTTTCAGGCGCTCAAGGGTGGCTGTGATCACTTTACATCAGGTGAACCATTGCTCGTTTGCCTGCTCTGCCATAAGTAAAAAAAATAGATAGTCTTCTGTGAGTGGTGTATATATGTGCTTGAGCGCGCATTGTATGAATATTGCCTTATACTTCTTCTTACTAGTGTTAGGCCGAAACGGATATATTCATTGGTTGAATATTCGGTTAAGAATGCCATTACATAACCAAAACCTTATTTGATCTAACCATTTCTTATAACAAAAAAATCTTAGAAGCAGCCCAGAGTCTTGAAGTTGACTGTGTTGTAAATACGCCCGTAACTAAAAGAGCACTTAAAACCGTGATTTCTACGCGTAATCCCTCTGCGGTCTTGTCGGTTTTGCTTTATCGCCTTTCTATCGGCGCATACCGTTTGTTGTCCCATCGGGTTACGAGGGTAATAAAGAGAGCGCTGTGTTTGCGCACATAGTCGTGCAATATAACATCTCCTGCGCACCCGGCTAGTCTCTGTTGAGATGAGCCCCCATGGCCGATGTCGGGTGGACAGGCTATAAAACACTACTAGGCGTTCAATTGACGTGTCACGGCGTCGTGTAACATGCTTGAAGTAGGTGAGTTTGCGAGACTGTACAATATATTTCTAACATCCTTTCTCCTGCAAAATATTTTAAGAGCTTCTATTCACTTCTTTTCACTCTCTCGATGAGTTCCAGATCGTTTCCATCGAGCTAGGCTGTAGAACTAAAATTGACGATGCAGCTCAAATAGCTGCCACAGTCAAATGGAGGTGGGCAGACCCAATTTGTCACATGCTAGACAAACTTTGGGTCAAAATCACCACATTGTGTCACGGCTAACCTAAGAGATTATTATCATCTAAAGCTTTACAGGCGCGAGTGGGCGTTAGCCTGGTCAACTAACATTCTCCAGTTCAAGTTATTATTGGCTTTTTGCCTCCATCCTCTTACACGATCACTTTGGTGCCCATTTGTACGTTGTTCATCCATCTAAGCTTTGGTCTACCTCGGTTTCCACGACCGTCTGGTTAACCTAGTCCCCTATGTCTAGTAGACACAGGGGTACTCTAACCTCGTCCATCCTCACAATACATCCTGCCCAGCGAAGCTGACCCATTTTAATGCCGACATTTCATTACGACGTTCGGCTCGCTGTACAACTCATATAACTCGTGGTTGTAGCGTATTCGCCATCTCTCATTCTCCAGCACAGGTCGAAAACTGTGGATGACAAGGACGATCTGCTAATCTTTGAGAGAAAAAGATCAAGGTCATTTTTGGATAGAGTCCAAAGAGATGGTGAAAGAGGTGGTTGTTTACCTTTAATTTGGAACACATATATTACATATTATAAACATTTTTTCATTAAGCTTCATGATAAATTTTGTTTTATCGCCTCTCTGTCGCCGTATTCCTAACATACAAGTTGTAAGTACATAAACTGCGTTAACTATTATAAAATTATTGCCTTTCTTTTTGATATTCTGTGAAATTTGTACTTAGTACCGAAATTCCCGAAATTCCCGGGAGTTCCCGGTACTGGCTTGGGTCTGGTACCGGTACTGGCGATGGCCGTTTCAGTACCGGTACTGCAATCCCTAATGCCTAGCTAGTATTCATTTGTTATCACTGTCACTATAGTCGCATTTACATTGGTCGATTGGATCTGCATGCGGGAGATTACTGTAACGCATGCTATAAATAAAAATTAATCTTTTATTTCAGGAATATCACCCATATTTATCATATACATAAACGTTTAGTAAAGTCCGCATGATTAGTTTCATTGGTCGTTAAACCGAATGCACCGTACATATTAATCAAGCGTCTTATCGAATAATGTAATTGCGTCTTATGCTTTATAAGACTAATCCCGTTTTCTTTTTCCAAGAATTCGTTATTAATGTTCGCTCGAGTAAGCTCATAAAATAAAAATGGAGCAGAATCTATTTCACGCGAACAGCTAGCTCCTGTTTAGTTTCAGTTTAGATTGAAATTCGTAAGTATTAAAGAATTGCGTGAAGCCATTTAAGATCTAGCTTCTAGGCAATATATCTGGGGTACCAAACATTTAAATTTTATGTTGCATAACACAATTTTAATCCATAACTAATCAGCAGAAGCATACCTTTAAAAAATCTTCAAAAGACTTTCCTATGCAATCGAGTAACCAATTTATTCCTAAAACATATTTCAAATTCAATACACATCTGTTTAAAATATACCTGTATCCTAATCCCACGAGACCAATGTAAATCGAGTCATAAAAAATATAGCCTGAATAAGTATTCTAATAATCAAAATGCATTTTACGGCGAACCATCAGTCAACCGGTAAGTTTTTATCTTCCTTACCATATCTGACATCGAGTGGAATATTTAAGGCGATTAAAACCGGTTCTGACTTCCACCATTACGCAACACATTTGTCACATTCAAAAGCGTCTAAAAACTTTCATATTATATTTGAACTTTATCTCCAGCAGTCGTTCTGTTGGGATTCCTAATTAGCGCAATTTTCCTTTGTTATCTCAGTGACGCTAACAAATAATAGCTTCAATGATGTGAAAATGAACTTTAAACGTTCGATTTTTTTTATTTTTCCTCTTATTCAAATTTTTAATTACTCAATTACATCTTTCTACATTCATCATTTGCAAACGATCACTATAGGTTTTCAGAAGCCATACGAACCCGTCATTGCAATATGCGTAATGGAATGGTATTAATGACATTTTGCAGATAGATTGTGTGGCCTCATTCCAAATTGTTAAAATTTTTCCATTTATTAATGACATATTCTAGAATAGTCTCTGACAACGGGGAAATGTTTATGTTAATGAACTATCAAGTCATAATGAATGCTACTTAATATTGCTTTGTGGAAAAAAATGTCGCTTAAATAGTACTGCACACATAGAACACTACGACTTTACTTTCATAAAGATTAAAATAATCTACATAATTTATCTAATTTGAGTCACAATTTCATTCACACAAAAATTTTACCAGAATTTGGCGCCATCCCTGCAAAAGGCTAATGTACCCATTACGCATTCAGCATACAAAAGTACAACATTAATGCTCTGCCCGGCGAAATATCCCGTTTTATTTACAGAAAGACAAAAACTTTTAACCGGAATTTACAACGCGTCATAAAAGTGCAAAGAATAAAAACAAAACTAGTTTTCATTAAAAGTTTTTTCGGCTTAAATTCGGAAATGCTATTGCTGTATGAATGAGGCTGTCTTCCAGCCGATTATCGCTTCTAAAATCTTTCTTCCCTAATTTGTTGATTTTTGTTTAGCCATATTACATTTTCTCGCAAATTTCCAAGATTTTAATCGCTTAATTTACCATCTTACGTCATATTTCGAAATTATATTATAGTGATTTTTCGGGTTTATTAAAGTGTAGGTATAGTATTCTTATTTGAACTTTCGAAATTCAAATTTTGTGAGATGATTCTTAAGCGTTTCAATTATTTTGTATCAGGTAAGAAGTGTAAGCATGTGCCAAGGTGCTGTGACTAGAATGTCTAGGAATTAATAAGCAAAACCACCTCTGAATAGAGACAGCCTTCCAAATCGGTGGCAAACATAAAAAGCATTTCGAACGAAAGGGCCTCTACCTAAAGTACTTTTCCGTTTTTTCCACGTCTACAGGTCTACGTGATTTATCCGAACTCGATCTTGGCTGTGACGCGCAATACCCATCTGCGTGAGTACTGCAATTGGCGGTGATTGTTAAAATAATCGCGTTCCCGTCTTCCAATTGAGGATTCGCTTTTACGTCACCAAGTATAGCATCCGCTGCTATTGATATCTTGATGAACATTGCATCATACTGATATCGTGTGAATCAAGTTTTCAGTCACGAATTTTCCTTCTAAAGCCTTTGCAAGTTGTTAACTATCGAAGTGTACTTTTCTAGTACCGTAGACGTTTGTCCATGAACTTTCTTTTAAATTATACTTGAAAGACCTATCGAAAGTCAAGTCCAGGTCCATTATGTAGATGAGTACGTCGTTGTCGTCTCAAGGGCTTGGCCAAATAAACTACACATATCAATTGTACGTAAATGATATTCAGATTTTCTATAACTGTATTAGGTGCATTGGATCCTACTATTTGTAGGAGTAAAAATGTATTCGAAGGACCTAGATATAACATGCATCTATGAAAAAAATACAAAGTACAGTAAAAATGCACTTTGAAGCTAGACTTTTGTAATCGTCACTGTAACTTAGAGCAAGGAGTGCACATTATATCGTTGGGTTTTAATCATAATATCTTGTTAATACATTTTGTGGACTTATTTTTTTAATCATCATTTAATACTTCGTATTGTATACTATTGCGTATTTTTAAATAAGGTCATACAAATAAAAATAGAAACATACAAAATAAGTATTGAAACTCATCTTAATCAGACTAACGGTCATCTTCATTTAAGAATTCTCATACAAAGTACTAAGCCCTCCGTAGTAGGACCCTATCCGTTATAAAATTTGACACTTGTTTCACTAACGGCCGTTTTCAATATTCTATCTATCCCTTGTTTTGTTTACTAAAGTTAGGTAAATCTATCTATTTGCACTTACTTTGATTTCAATACCCTGTCGACGGATAGCCTTTGTTATGACTTTTGACAATCAAATGTCATTTATTCTCAGATTACAATCTATCCATAATCTTTGATACATTATTGAAAACGGCCGTTAATCAACAAAAATATTTGCCTCATGTCAAAAATTCCTTAACTGAAAACGTGACATACAATGCATAGTTAATAGAAAAACAATATTCGTATAGTATTTCAGCGTGTCCCATTACATGCGGTGATGTTACGCAATGTATATATTATGTATGACAGTATGAGTATGCAAAATCGATAGGCAGGTGATCTATTTTCGACTTCGTAATTGTTTTCTTGCACGTAGTAAAGCGTTTCTGCTATTCAGCAAATTACACGAATTTTTGTAAGTGTATTGAATATGATGATAATTTGTCTATAATTTAGGGTTACATTTGTTAGTCTCGATATAACGGAGTGAGTGGGAAAATTTACAAGAAAAAATACTATTTATTATAGTAATATGGCAGTTATTGATCAACAACAGGCAATTGTTAGGCAGTCAATTTATTTCATAATTTAATAAAACCATTTGTATTTTTACAAATTGGTCTTGAACAAGAAGAAGTAGAAAATTCCTTGCCAATATCCGCTCGTTAGTGTCAATTATCATAATTGGCGTTGGTTTCATTTAGAATTCATTATTATTGAAATTTAACTAAATGCATGAAATATTCAAAATGAGAGTCAAACTTTTGTTTTTAATTAGTTAATAACACCATCGTCGCTATAAAAATTTCATGTTTATTGTATTGTTGAATATAAATATTTATTTTTATTCAGCTTAAGTTGTGTTGATTCTTAGTTCAGTGAAGATTTAGTAGAAGTAAGAAATCTAAAAATATACACTGCTATACTCTTATAGGGAATCGAAATATATTTATTGACCGAGAAAAGCGAGGTCTCAGAGTCAAGATGGCCGGGCGATTGTATATTTGTATGTTTGTATCTAAGTATGAAAAACTTTGACCGACGATAATTTCATAGGTAAATAGTTTGGACAAGAAAATGTCGAGGTCGAAGATGAGCGAAATCGATATGGGGGGTAACGAAGATTCGGGGAGGGGATGAAGTAGACGATTTTCATGTAAATATAACCGAGTGTGGTATCAAATGAAAGCCAAGTTACTAATTATTGAATCAATAAAAAACAAGCTGTGTGAATAAATTTATAGTACAGTTATAAAAATAATATCGGCTAGATATATGTA